>QJPP01005803.1:0-37964 GCA_003996215.1 Jaltomata sinuosa
AGATTTGGGTACAGAGGTTCATCTTAGTACCACTTTCCACCCTCAGACAGATGGCCAGTCCGAGAGGACCATTCAGATTTTGGAGGACATGCTTCGAGCCTGTGTTCTTGACTTTGGAGGTCCATGGGATCAGTTTGTTCCCTTGGAAGAGTTTGCTTATAATAACAGCTTCCATTCGAGTATCGGCATGGCACCTTTTGAGGCTTTTTATGGCAGGCATTGCAGATCACCGGTAGGTTGGTTTGATGGTTTTAGTGCTGGGCCACAGAGCACAGATTTGCTTCGAGATTCCTTAGACCGAGTCCGAGTGATTCAGGACAGACTTCGGGAAGCTCAGAGCAAACAGAAGAGTTATGCTGATCGTAGGCTTTGTGCCTTGGAGTTTAGTGTCGGTGACTTGGTGTTTCTCCGTGTATCGCCCATGAAAGGCGTGATGAGATTTGGTAGGCGGGGCAAGCTTAGCCCCAGGTACATTGGGCCGTTTGAGATTCTTCAGAGGGTTGGTAGCGTTGCCTATCAGTTAGCCTTGCCTCCGATGTTCTCAGCTATACATCCTGTATTTCATGTTTTGATGTTGCGTCGGTATGTCCCAGATGAGTCTCATATGTTGCAGTGGGATTCAGTTCAGTCGGGTGAGGATTTAGCCTTTGTTGAGTAGCCGGCAACTATTTTGGCCAGAGATGTCAGGAGATTGAGGTCTCGAGAGATCCCGGTTGTTAAGGTTCAGTGGAGGCACCGTCCAGTCGAGGAGGCTACCTGGGAGACTGAGAGAGATATGTGGGATCAGTATCCGCAGCTATTTCAGCCTTCAGGTACCCCCCCGACCTTGACTTTCGAGGACGAAAGTCCTTTTTAGTAGTGGATGATGTAATGACCCTTCCGGTTATTTCCACGTATACAATTTCCTTGAACCGTTAGAGCTTGTTTGTAGAGGCCCCAAGTCACTTAAGGCTCGTCAGGACCGGTATTTTGGTGTTGGGTCCATTTGCTTGGTCGCATTATAAGTTTTGAAGCCAAGCAAGTCGGCAAAAGTAATCGTAAGATCTTTAACAAATTTTCTGAACTTTGGGTAAAATGTCTCGGAGATTTTCTCCCAATATATAAAGAGTTATAAGTCCCCCGAAATACCAAATCGAAGGTCTACGAGTCTAGTTTCCAACGCACAAAACCTCACATCCAACTGATCTCGGAGTAAAAAGTTATGACTATTTTACCGCGGACTGTCTGGCAGAAAACGGGTTGCGAACCGGGTCGGGTTAAACTCGATTTAAGCCTCAACTTCACGTTTTAAAATGCCATTTCAGTTCCAAAACAGTGATAAAACATAAGGGAGGATCCCGAGAGAATTCTTGAGTATCAAAATTGTGCGTTGTTGAATTACGAGCCTAAGCTTAAGAATTTTATTAGCATCGCGCGTGTATTTGAAAATATTTTATTTAAAAGTTGAATTTGGTGAAAATTATATTATTATTACCTTTTTAAAATATTTTAAAGGTTTATGAAAAATATTTTTGTTACGATATAATTGTATATGTATTTATTTTATAAAGTTTTTATACACCGTAATATTTTAACGGAGATAGTAAATTTAGTTATGTTAAAATTTATTATTATAATATAGTAGATTTTATTGGAGATAATTTTCTATTTATTGGGATATATTTAAAATATTATATTTATTTTACCACGAATTTATGCAATACCCGAATATTTATATAACAGAAGGGGCGATGAGGTGTTAAATAACCCCCACTTCCACGTGGAAGTGGAGGGGAGGGGCACACAAGGTGGTAGGCTGCTAAATGTCGGCAAACAATGGCAATTGCTGCCATTCACTTAAATAATTGGAACAAATTGCTATGGTATTGGCTGCCACACTTATATTATACTTCTTGGGTACGTAATTTTGGAGCAAAACTGCCATAGTGTATCATTCTTTTGTCACGTTAAAAGTTGATTCCAATAAGCAAGATCTTGATAATTTATTGGATCACAGAAAAGAAAATCAATTGTCTACGTCAAGTTATTCAAGCCTAATTTCGAGTTGGATTTCATTTCGGAGTTTCTCGGAGCGGTTCGAGCGTGGACATCGTCGTTCTAGCAGCTTGTCATCGGACAACAGGTAGGTTACGATTTATTTTCCCTAGACTCCGCATATATAGAATAAAATTGTATTAATGAGCATCCTTGGGTCGATTTATTAGGTTGGTACCACAGACCTCGACCGCTTTATTCATGTCCGCCTTCTTTTGTTCCTCCATTGCTTGTAGTATTTGTCGATATATTTTATTTACCCTTGTGGTCCTGTGAGACCTCGTTGACTCTGGAACATAGAAGGTGGGATTTTGGGAATGTCCGCGAGTCCCGGGCATAGAATTATCCTTCTAGGCTGGTTATGCTTGCTGAGTAGCTGTGGGCCTGTGCAGGGTCGATAGGTTGATTATAAGCTGTTGGGCAGCTATTGTGTTTGATCATACCATTTTCATGCATATAAAGAGGTTTTATACATGTTTTACTATGGTTTGGGCTTCGGGCCTACTGGCATCATTTTCTAAACCTTGCATGGCCCGGGGGCCCGTTTTTGATGGAAATAATTTGGAAATTGTTTGATTTAACTTGTGAATATTTCTGGATAAAGGAAAGTAAAATTATGTTTAAAATCATCAGTTTTACGATTATCGCTAGGCTCGGCAGGGCCGGGGTGCTAGTTGAGTTTTCTTTTTACTTGAGATGATTTTTAGCCTCGGTCGGATCGAGCACCTGAGATGACTTTTTATGATTTAGACCCGGTTATTCCCGGGCACCCTTGGAGGGGTTTTTTGAGACATTATCCTACTACTTTAGTCCTGGACAGGGTCTGGACATTGCATATTCGAGACTGGGTCTCTATCTTGATACCGGACTTGCTTCCGGACGACATGTTTTGATACTGAGTTTTAGTATGGGGTCTGGGACCTCCATGGACCTTGCCATCCGGGCCAGGGGCTACGGGCTACGTATGCTGGAGGAGGGGTATACGGTGGAGTAGAGGTATACGGGCAGTGTCCTTCCATGAGACCTACCTGCTAGGCCGGATCGGCGCCGGAGGAGGTACATACACAGATACCATTTCACTTGAGATCTTCATGCATCATATCATTCATTGTTTGAGGCTCCACCCTTGTTTGCTGTTTGTTGATTGTACGCTGCGGTAGTATGGGATGCCGGAGGGTTTGTTTTCACTTGTTTGTGTTCCTCGGTTGTATGGGCGGCCGGGGGACTGTAGGTAGACTTTTGCTATTTACTTACAGAATTGTTCCCTGTTACGGTTAAGTATGAAATTGGTTATTGCTAGACTGTTAGTTGCTAGATTGATATTGATATGATTAGTTGGGCATGATTCATGTCTCTAAGCATGTCTATCATTACTCTTCTCTCTTCTTCTTACACTTGAGGTTACCGGTATACCGTCCATTTCGTAAACTGATTTTGTATACACTGTCGTTGCAAGGACCCCAGGTGCGTTGTTTCTTACTTTCACCTGTGCCTATGGTGTGTATATTCTGCTTACTAGCCTCACATGTGGTTCTGTTGATTTCCTTCTGGGCTAGTTCCTGTGTACCTTTCCTTGATTTCTGTGATTGCTTGCTTCTATTTTGTCTATTACTACGCTTTTATCTTATATGGGCCCAGTCGGCCTATGATACCTACTGGGTACCTTATGCTTCGCATTTGGTGCTCACCCCTACCCCCCTGCATCTTTGGGTGCAGATCCTAGCGTGGGCCATCGCCGTTAGATCGTTGTGATTCGTGCTTGGAGATCTGTTGGAGACTACTTCAGGCTGAGGGTGAGCTCTTGGCGATCGGAGCTTAGCTTTAGTTTATCTTTTGCTTCATGTACTCTATTACAATTCAGAGACATCTGTATATATAGTTTTGGTTTATTTGCACTCCATGTATGTAGTTTTGGCTCTATACTTGATACCAGGTCTTGGGGTTTGAAGTTTAGTTTCCGCATATGTATATATTTATATTCCTTTTATCTGTTCTCTTCGTCTTGTTCCCTTATTTGTTAGATAGTAGCCCATTGCTAACTGTTCTGGGCTACGGGGATTGGTTCACCTACCGGGGGTTGTAGGTGCCATCATGACCGAGAAGTTAGGTCGTGACATTGATTTCGTGTGAGATTTTGGCTTATCTAGCATATTTCCAGGATGTTAGCGCCAACACATCCTCTTACGAGTCAGTCCTTGTGGTTAGGGAGTTCTTAGATGTGTTTTTGACTAACCTACCAGGCTTCCCACCTGAGCGAGACATAAACATTGCCATTGAGTTAGAGCCAAGCACCAAGCCCATTTCCATTACTCTGTATCATATGGCTCCAGTTAAGTTGAGAGAGCTTAAGGTACAACTTCAGAACTTTTTAGCTATGGGTTTCATTAGGCCGAGTGTGTCACCTTGGGGTGCTCCAGTTATATTTGTGAAGAAGAATGATGGTTCGATGTGGATGTGTATTGCTTATCAGCAGCTGAATAAGGCAACTGTGAAGAATAGGTATTTAATGCTGCGTATAGATGACTTGTTTGATCAGTTCCATGGTTTGGTCATGTTTTCTATGATAGATCAGAGGTCAGGCTACCACCAATTGTGGATTAGGGCAGAGGACATACCTAAGACAGCCTTTAGAACACATTATCGCCACTATGAGTTTCTGGTAATGTCTTTTGGGTTGACTAATGTCCTTGCAACTTTCAGGGACTTGATGCACAGGGTGCTCCAAATGTCCTTGGATTTGTTTGTGATAGTATTAATCGATGACATTGATATACTCACGTAGTGCAGAGGAGCATGAGCAGCATTTGAGGATCATACTCAAGACTTTAAGAGATCATTGGCTTTATGCCAAGTTCTCAAAGTGCGAGTTTTGGCTTGAGTTAGTAGCATTCCTAGGACACGTGATGCGTAAGGATACGATTATAGTGGACCCTAGGAAGATTGCATCCATTCGTGATTGGCTGAGGCCTACTACTTCTACCGAGGTTCACAACTTTATTAGGCTTGCAGGGTATTACAGGTTGTTCATTGAGGGGTTTTCTTCCATAGAAGCACCTTTGACTAGGCTGAATAGGAAGGATATTCCATTTTAGTGGTCAGATCAATGCGAGGATGGTTTCTAGAGGCTTAAGACCTTATTGACTTCAGCTCCGGTGTTGACATTGCCAGTTGAGGGTTAGGCATTCTTAGTGTATTGTGATGTT
This sequence comes from Jaltomata sinuosa, assembly GCA_003996215.1. Lineage (NCBI taxonomy): Eukaryota > Viridiplantae > Streptophyta > Magnoliopsida > Solanales > Solanaceae > Jaltomata > Jaltomata sinuosa. The sequence goes on from QJPP01005803.1 coordinate 5,238, forward strand.
TTGTCAATTGGTATTGGTTATGTGCTGATGTAGCAGGGTCGTGTGATAGCTTATGCATCGCGTCAGCTAATGGTTAATGAGCGCAACTACCCCACTCATGACTTGGAGTTGGAGGCAGTAGTCTTCGCGCTCAAGATATGGAGGCATTATCTATATGGGTTCCTCTGTGATATCTTCACCGATCATCATAGTCTTCAGTACATCATAAGTCAGTGAGAGCTAAAATCTAGAAAGCAGAAAGGGATAGAGTTACTGAAGGACTACAACATCACTATTTTGTACCATCCGGGTAAGGCTAATATGGTAGTGCATGCCTTGAGATAGAAGACAATGAGTTTGGGCACCTTGGCTTCTCTTTCAGTTTTGGAGTGACCATTGGCCTTGGAAATCCAGTCATTAGCTAACAATTTTGTTACACTTTACCTGTTAGATCCCAATAAAGTTCTTGTTAGTGTTAAGGTCCATTTTACTTTTGTTGATCTGATTCAACAGCGTCAGTTTGAAGACCAGTGGTTATGTGATATTCGTAATCAGGTTGTTCGGGGTGAGGTCAGCAGGGCTACCTTAGGTTCTGGTGGTGTTCTGAGGTTTGATAGTTGTCTTTGTGGTTTGAGAGTTAGTGATTTTATTCAGTTAATTCTTTATGAGCTTCATTGTTCCAGGTATTCCATCCATCCGGGTGCAGCTAGATGTATAAAGATTTGAGACAGCTTAACTGGTGGAGTGGTATGAAGAGGGAAATAGTGGAGTTTATATCTCAGTGCTTGAACTATCAGCATGTTAAGTTCGAGCAAATAAGACCTAGTGGATTAATGTAGAGACTTCCTATTCCTAAGTAGAAGTAGGGAGAGACCACTATGGACTTCATAGCATATTTCCATGCATTTCTCGAGGATTTGACTCTATTTGGGTTATTGTTGATAGGCGGACTAAGTCTGCACACTTCTTGCCGGTTCATTCTTCCTATAGTGCAGTGTGGTTGGCAAAGATTTATGTTCGTGAGGTGGTTTATTTACATGGGGTTCCAGCTTCTATTATTTCAGACCATGGCACTCAGTTTACCTCTCAGTTCTAGAGGACTATTCCGCAAGAGATAGGTACAGCGGTTCAGCTTAGAACTGCATTCCATCCTCAGATAGATGGCCAATCTGAGAGGACTATCCAGGTGCTGGAGGATATGTTACGGGCCTGCATTCTTGACTTTGGAGGTTTATGGGATCAGTATGTGCCTTTGTCAGAGTTTGCGTATAATAATAGCTACCACTCGAGTACTGGCATGGCACCTATTGAGGCGTTGTATGGTGGTGTTGCAGATCACCAGTGGGTTGGTTTAATGGTTTGGAGTCCATGCCTCTGAGTACATATTTGCTTTGTGATTCCTTAGACATAGTCCGGGTGATTAAGGACAGACTTCAGGCAGCCCATAGTAGGTAGAAGAGCTACGCAGATTGTAGACTTCGTGCCTTAGAGTTCAGTGTTGGTTATTTGGTGTTTTTACGAGTGTCTCCCATGAAGGGCGTGATGAGATTCGATAGGCGGGGCAAGCTTAGCCCCAAGTGTATTGGGCCATTTGAGATTCTTCAGAGGGTAGGTAGTGTTGCTTATTTATTAGCTTTGCCTCCAATGTTTTTAGCTATGGATCCGGTCTTCCATATGTCGATGTTGAGGCTGTATGTTTTAGATGAGTCACATGAGTTGCAGTGGGATTATGTGCAGTTGGATGAGAGTTTGACCTTTGTTGAGGAGCCGGTACCTATTCTACCCAGATATGTCAGGATATTGAGGTCCATAAACATTCTTGTGATTAAGGTTCAGTGGAGGCATCATCCGGTCAAGAAGGCTACCTAGGAGACCGAGAGAGTGAGATGCGGGCTCAATATCTGCAGTTGTTTGAGCCTTCAGGTACTTTTTTTTCTTGACTTTTGTAGACGAAAGTCTTTTTTAGTAGTGGATGATGTAATAACCCTTTCGGTCATTACCCTATTTTTTCTTTCTTTGTACTGTTAGACCTTGCTTTTAGTAGCCCCAAGTCATTTACTGGGACCAGTGGTTCGGTGCCCGGGCCGTTCGTTCGGTCATTATGACCATTTCCCTATTTTAGAGCTTTAACTTAGCAAATCATTGACTTAAGTCAACATTCTTGGCAAACATGCTCAGTATCAAATTCTAAGAGTTCTGGTAGCTCTGGATCATGGACTTTGGTCTAGTTAGACCCTTGTCTAGGGTCTGGGAGCTTTCGATTTGGATTTATTTTGCTTTCTCTATTTTCTGGTTAGTTGAACTTAGAAGTTTGACTTTGGTCAACATTCAGAGAGGACAGATTCAGATGGAAATTTTGTCAAGATTGTTAGATCCAGAATATCGACTTTGGGCTAGAAGGACCTTTGGTTTGGGTCTCGAGGCTTCTGGACTCATTTTGGGCCATAGGGTTCCATTTTGGAAAAGTTGGCCAAAAGTTGGTTTTAGGGCATGGGGCCTTCTTTTCATTAAACCGACCTCCGTTGGAAATTTCATCAATTTTGTTGAGTCCAAAATGCCATTTTTAGTTTAGTAGCATAGTTTGTTTGTGTTTAGGGGACTCCGGATGCATTCCCGAGGGTCCATTCGAGATCTTTTTGTGGTTTCCTTGTTGCTGGTTGCTGGTGGTTGCTGAACCACCAGCCAAGCCATCGCCCACAGATGGGCGGGTTGCGTGCGCACAGCAGCCCCGTCGACCCCTCCCTTCATTGGCCATCGCCTAGGTAGCGTGTGCATGATTGCGCACGCGGTGGCTAGCCCGCGTGCATGCTGGTATGCTGCTAGCCTGGCCTCCGCCTTGACCTGGCGTGCACGTGCACCTGGCCACGTGCACATGGCGGCGTGCGCAGCGGCTGGCTGCATACGCCTAGGCCAGCGCTGGCAGCCTATATATTATCCTTCTTCTAAGATTTCATTTCCAACACATCCAAAACTCATTTTTCTCCATTAATATTGAGCTTCAAAGCTCCATTCTATGTGTTGATTCACTCCAAATTGTTGGGGTGATTATATTCCAGTCCGTAATCCTTTCCTCGACTTCAATTGGTAAGTTTCCTTCTTTAAATTCAGTTAATTCTCCATTAAATCCCTTTTTGTTCTTGAGAGTTGTGGGGCTGTTTTGAGCCCTTTCGTTGCTCAATTTTAGCTTAATTTTTGTGCATGTGTTACTGGAAATATTGGGAGAATTGTAGTAATTCTCATTTCCGATTTTGGGTTATGGGGCCCACGAGCCCGCTTTAAAATTCGGGTAAACTTTTAGCAATATAGGTATCGTTAGCCTTGTTTTAATGTGTAGATTATGTTCTTGATAGTGTGATTGTGTCACGACCCAACTTATCGTGAGTGGCACCCACCCAACCCCCGGATGAGCGAACCAATAGAGTTCAACCTTTTTCCTAGACTAACAGCCTAAAACCAGCAACAGAAAGTGAACTAGCAATCAAAATAAGGAAAAACTATAGCATAATCATTAACCTGCGGAAAATCCCACCTAGGAACTGAAAGTCATTGTACCAAACAGCAACACCAATATCTAGAATATGGGGATGCAACCCCAAAAGAAAGTACGAAGTAGTTTTAAGTCTGAAACAAGTGGACTAAAACTCTAAAGATAACCCAAGGTAGGTGGAATCAAGCAGCTCACCCTTGAAAGTCAGGAATCATCAGCGCTAAAGGTGAGGTCGCGTCTCAGCCGCTGGATGATTTCCTGTATTCACCAAAAGACAAGTAAGTGCAGTATCAGTACACCACCACTGTGTACAGGTAGGATCATCAGCCAGTTTTCAAATAAACAGTGATCTACTTAGCCTGTTCCCGCATGAATCCACCACCTAACTCTAAGCAACAACCATATACCATTAACTATACCTTTTTGTCTAGCCCGAACCTACCCTGGGATCCCCTCTAGACTACACACATGTACTTTGAATCAACCCAGCCTAAACCAAGACCAACACAAATGTCAATGAACAGCCCGGCCTAAACCAAGAACAACACAACAGTTACCTAGGATTTCCCTGGCCTCTCAAGGACCACCAAACTAATAACACATTTCAATAAGCAGTCAGGTCCACTCACGAAACCAATATCAATCAATGCAACAAAATAATAACAATGCAATGATGCAAAAAAAATAAATCGTACCAGGCGTGGTACCCTTGCCAACCATTTGTTATGCCCGTACCAGGCGTGGTACCCATATCAACCATTTGTTATACCCATACCAGGTGTGGTAACTGAGCCAACCAAATGTCAATAATCCATAGTCAAATGCATGAACACACAACTTTTAATTTGGGCAGGAACTTTAATTCTTGAATTCATGGAAAACAGTGTAAATAGCTAAGAGTTTTGGGCATAAGGGTGAGCTAAGCCCTTACTGAATACCCACATACCTGGTGGATGAAAATCCATGTAAGAATCTGGAGTTGGAGCTTGAAGGAGAGAACCCTAGGCTTGGAACTTTGGAGAAGACGCCTTGTTCTGACTTGAATCGGTTTTAGAAAAGTCTAACTTTGTTTTTAGGAAAATATACTTAATAAAATGAGCCTAAGAATATTTATAGTCGGAGCTAAACTTGAAATGAAAGGTCTAAAACACCCCTGGAAATTCCCATCTCAGGTTCCACGAATGGGTTCTATGGCTATTGGAAAGTTTCATGGCTCGTGGAACCCTGTCATGATTCCTGAGGAGGAAATATGAGCTACTGGAATGACTTCTACGAGTTGGGTTCATGACTAGTAGAAGCTTCCATGGGTCGTGGAACCCACTCATGGTTCCTGTGCTGAAATTCACGGTTCTCTGAAGTTTTGTTCCAGGAGTTGGGTTCACATATCGTGGAAGCTTCCATGGGTATGGAACACATTCGTGGTTCTTGGAGACTTATAGCTAGGCTACTGGAATAAGTTTTCCATGGATGGCATCTACGGTCCGTGGAAACTCCTACGGACCGTGGACATGAGTCATAGTCCATACTTCAGAGGAGCAGTCCTCTGATCTGAGTTCCATGAGTCCAGTCCATGACTTGTGGATTGTTCCACAGCTTATGGAAGTGACTCGTAATTCTACTGACAGTTGGTAATTTTATTTTCTTCTAGTTTTCTGAGCTAAGTCTGGGCTTGGGAGTTTTGGGGTATTACACTTGTGGCCTCGTATGGCCTTTGATTATGACTCAGGACCATAGACAGTGGGATATTTGGGAATGTCTGTGAGTCCTGGACATTGTGACCTTACTTTAGGCTGGCTATCTGTGCTGTAGAACTGCCTGTGCCTGTGCAGGGACGATAGGAAGGTTTGTGAGCCACTTTGGGCTAAATTTATTGTCTACGAGCATGTCATTCATGAAAAAGGTTTTTCCTGCGTGTTTTACTATTGTTTTGGCTTCGGGCCTACTAAAACTAATTTTTTTAAAACATTGCATGTCTCGAGGGGCCCATTTTTGGTATAAATGGTGATAAAATGAGATTTGGTATTAACTGGGTGATTTTCTTGAGATAAAAGTGATACTATGTTTATTTTCTCACTAGTTATCTTACTGATAATAGACTCGGCTATGCGATAGTGCTAGAAATGTTTCATTACTGACTTTAGACCTAGATACACTCTGGGCACCCTTTGAGAGGGTTATCGAGGCTTTATTATTGATTTTAGACCTAGATATACTTCGGGCACCCTTTGAGAGGGTCTTTGAGATTATTACTATTGTTTTAGACCCAGTTCGATTCTGGGCATGTACTACGAGGTTCCGAGTATTGAGCTACTATTTTAAATTGAGCGGTTCTGTATATGGTCTATGAGTAGACCTCTAAGGACCCTATCGATTTAGGACCACGGGCTTTAGGCTGTGTGTGTTGGATGAGGGATGTACGATGGAGTAGAGGTACACGGGTAGAGTCCTTTCATAGGTCCTGCCTCTATTGGAACTTTGGGGTACCAGAAGGGGAACATACGGGTTACTATCACATTATATTCATCATATCATCATCATGCATTATGGGTATCATTAATCTTGTTTTAATGCCTAGATTATTGTGTTGATAATAGTTTCACGATTTGAAGCTTCCCGGAGCAGTTTAAGCCTGTATGACGCCGTTCCCACAGCTAGTCGTCAAACGACAGGTAGGTTATGGTTTTCCCTATCTAGACTCTGCGTATATAGACTATAACTGCACTAATTAGTATCCTTGGGTGGGTTGTTATATGTTGGTACCCTCAGACTTAGTCAGCCTTTCTGTCCGTTTATTTCATACGTTTATTGTAGTATTTGGGTAGTATTGCTATTTCACCCTTGTGGCCTCGTGTGGCCTTTGTTTATGACTCTGGATAATAGATGATGGGATATTTGGGAATGTCTATGAGTCCGGGACATCGTGACTTTTCTTTAGGCTAGCTATCTGTGTTGTAGAACCGCTTGTGCCTATGCATGGACGATAGGATGGTTTGTGAGCCACTTTGGGCTGACTTTATTGTCTGCGGGCATGTAATTCATGAAAAAGGTTTTTCCTGCATGTTTTACTACTGTTTTAGCTTTGGGCCTACTATAACTGATTTTTTCTAAACCTTGCATAGCCCGAGGGGTCCTTTTTTGGTATAAATAGTGATAAAAAGACATTTGGAATTGACTGGTGGATTTTCTCGAGATAAAAGTGATACTATATTGATTTTCTCACAAGTTTTCTTACTGATACTAGACTCGGCTATGCCAGAGTGCTAGCCATGTTTTATTACTAATTTTTGACCGAGATACGCTCTAGGCACCCTTCGAGAGGGTTATCGAGGCTTTATTATAGATTTTAGACCCGGATATACTTCGGGCACCCTTTGAGAGGGTCTTTGAGATTATTACTACTGTTTTAGACCCAGTTCGATTCCGAGCATGTACTACGAGGTTCTGATTATTGAGTTTCTATTTGAGATTGAGCGATTTTGTATGTGGTCTACGAGTAGACCTCAATGGACCTTATCGATCCTGGACTAGGGGATATGGGCTGTGTGTCGGATGAGGGGTGTACGGTAGAGTAGAGGTACATGGGTCGAGTCTCCATAAGTCCTGCCTATATTGGGCCTTTAGGGTACCAGAGGGGGAACATACGGGTTACTATCACATCAGATTCATCATATCATCATCATGCATTTGGTATTCCGATTCCACCCTTGTTTGTTGTGTGTTCAGTGTACGCTCCGGTTGTATGAGTGGCCAGAGGGTTTGTTTTAACTTGATTGTGTTGATCGATTTTATGGGCGGCCGTTGGGACTGTAGTTAGCTTATATTAGTTGTACGAAATGGATGAAGTAATATCTTAAAATACTTGAGAAACTGTTGTACGTCTATTCTTATCTTGGAATTTGATGTCTTAGGCGTGTTTCTGTTAGTATGTGATTTATAGTTTGATTTTTGGCTTGCTTCCCTTCTTTGCCTTTACTTTTGAGGTTACCAGTATACCACTTATCTCAATAAATTCTCTTTATATGTACTGTTGTTTCAAGGATCCCAGGTGCGTCCTCCTTCCTTCTTTCACCTGTGTTTGTGTGTATGTACATCTTCTGTGCTAGCATGTTAATTATACTTGTGACTCTTGGTTGATTACTCTTTGTGCTAGTTTCCTTCTGCTTCTTCCTTCTTTTCTGTGATTGTTTCTTTATTATCTGCTTATTATTGCTTTTATATTTTATATGCGTTCAGTCGGCCGATGATGCCTACTGGGTACCCGTTGCTTAGCAATTGGTGCTTATACTACACTTCTGCACTCTTTGGTGAAGATATTAGTGTGAGCTTCCATTGTTGATCGCGTGGAGACTCTTGCAGCTTTTGGATATTCAAGACTAGGTTGAGAGCCTAATGACCGGGGCAGGAGCGCATCTCGTCTTTTGTATTGTTACTCTTGATGTATTCAGATACAATTGCGTAGTCTATTTTGTTACATCTAGATCTTATATCTTATTAGAAGCTTTTGTACTATCGATACCAAGTCTTAGAGTTTGGTGTAGTTCTCTTGTATGTTTATATATTCAGGTTATTGCTTCTGCTTTGTTCTACCTTTATATTTTCTTCCGCTTACTTTTTGCTTATTATGCGTATTGATTACGTAGTAGCCCACTACTAATCATTCTAGGCTACGGGGATTAATTTTCCTACATGGGGTTGTAGGTGCCATCATGACCTGAGAAATTGGGTCGTGATAGAAGACCATCAGCATTGGTAGTTTGGCTTGTTTAGGGGTGTCCAAACGACCATTAGCAAAGGATATTCGGGCTCTAGAATCTAAGTTCATGCAATTGGGCATCTTAGAAAAGGGTGGGGTGTTGGCCAGTATTGAGGTCAAATCCACTTTCATAGAATAATAAACGGCCAAGCAGTTTCAGGAGGCAGAGTTGAACAAGCTTCGGAGTAAGGTAATATCCAGAGAGTCAAGGTATGCCACCTTGGACTCTGGTGGGGTAATTAATTTCAGAGGGGGGGGATTTTTGTTCCTCGGGTTGATAACATAATTCATAAGTTGTTGGTAGAGGCTCATGGTTTGCGATATTCGATTCATCCGGGTGTAACCAAGATGTACAGGGATTGAGGCAACTTTACTGGTAGCCTGGGATGAAAAAGGACACAGCTGAATTCATGTCCAAGTGTTAGAATTGTCAGCAGGTCAAGTATGAGAACCAAAGGCCTGCAGGACTACTTCAGAGAATGCCCATTCTAGAGTAAAAATGGGAAAGGATAGCCAAGGATTTTGTGGTGTGACTTCCCAAGACTTTGGAAAAGTATGACTTTATTTGGGTCATAGTGGATAGGCTGACAAAGTCAGCTTATTTCATTCCGGTTAGAGTGGACTATAACTCACAGCGGTTTGCTAAGATCTATGTTAAGGAGATCGTGAGACTGCATGGGGTACCACTTTCCATTATTTCAAATAAGGGTACGCAGTTTACCTCTAAGTTCTAGGGTAAGTTATATGAAGAGTTGGGCACTCAACTCACTTTCAGCACAGCATTCCATCCTCAGAAATATGGTCAGTCTGAGAGGACAATCCAGGTGTTAGAAGACATGCTGAGAGCATGTGTGATTGACTTTGGGGGTCATTGGGACCAGTTTCTACCGATTTATGAGTTCTCATACAACAACAGCTACCACTCCAGTATCGACATGGCACCATTTGAGGACCTGTATGGGAGGGGATGTAGATCACCCATAGGATGGTTTGAGGCAGGTGATATGAAGCCTCTTGGTGTAGACTTGGTAAGGGAAGCACAGGAAATAATAAGGGGCATTCAGACCAAGTTACTAGCAGCCCAGAGCAGGCAGAAGGAGTACGTAGACCACAAGGTAAGAGACATGTATTTTCATTTTGGTGAGCATGTATTATTGAAGGTGTCACCAATGAAGGGGTTTATGCATTTCGGCAAGAAGGGCGAGCTCAGCCCTCAGTATATCAATCCATTCGAGGTTTTGGAAATTGTAGGTCCAGTGGCTTAGCGGTTAGTATTGTCGCCTAGTTTATCAGGATTCCATCTAATCTTTTATGTATCCATGTTGAAGCGGTACCATGTGGATGGGAAATATATTATTAAATGGGATGAGTTATTTCTAGACAAGGATATTTAATATATTAAAAGGAACCAGTTGCAATTCTTGATCGGGATGTTCGAAAGTTGAGGACAAAGGAGATCAAATCGGTGAAAGTTCAATGAAAGAGTTGTCCGATTGAGGAAGCCACTTGGGAAACCAAGAAGGACATGCGGGACAAGTACCCTCACTTTTTTGAGGATTCAGATACTACACTTTCCCTCTTTTATTTCGTCTTTTTGGGTTATGATCATTTGAGGATGAACAATGGGTAAATTAGTAGATGTTGTAATGATTGGATCTGTCGTTATGGGTAAACCTTTTGTGCCAAGTTTCGGGTTAGAAACCTTCCGAGTTTGGGAGTTGAAAATTCTGCGCTAGGCTAGTCTCGAATGATTTTTGAGAAAGATATGGTCTAGGGAAATTCGGGAAAGAATTGGATAATGTGTCTTGAAGTGAGCTAGTTTTTTCGTTAGCCAAGACCTAGAGGAGTCTGAGGGACTTTTTGAAAGTGAATTTCAGTGAGTAAAACTCCCGGTATTGAGGTTGACAAGAAGTGTTATTTAAGAACATTGAGGATTTAAGGTGTGTTGTAAAATGGGCACTTCTGGGGGATTTTAGGACTTTATGTCCCGTGTTAACTCCCATAGTGGTTGACATAGTGCGGTAGCGACCGCCGCTATAGCGGAATAATTTCCTCTATAGCGGAAGTCAACTTTGGTCAGCACCACCATAGTAGTCGGTTCCCCTATAGCGGTGGTGCTATAGTGGTGTACGGACCGCTATAGCAGACTGATATGGGATTTAATGCAGAAACTTCCCTAAAATGTTTAGTTTTCATCAAGAACATTTTGGAGAAGGGCAAGGGCGATTTTTGGAAAACCTTACTCGTTTTTCACCATTTTCATCCCAAAGGTAAGGATTCCACTCCCCTAACGTAATACAATCTTTCCTACGTGGTAGAATTGATAGTTGTGGACTTGGGGAAAGGTTTGGGTTGATCAAGGAATGGTAGAACCCGGGGAAAAAGGGGATTCTAGGGCATACAAGTTCTTGGGTCTTGATTATTCTTTTTGTGTTATGATCAATTAGCCATAATTCTCTAAATGTATTCGTAAAAATGATAGACTTAGGTGAATTAATGGTTGAAAAGCACAGGAATGGGTGGAATGATCATAATTTAACCTGGGGATTGGGAATTTACATAATCCGGGTAATTAGTAGGCCATGTGGACTGATTTTAGTATCTTGTAATTATTTTTAGACCAAGAAAATGCACAGGCTTCGGAACACGGGAAGGCTCTGATCTAGTAGAGGTTTTGTGTAATTCGAGGTAGGTGATGGTTATTGATTTCCCAATATGAAATATCTATTCATGTACTATCACATAGTATTTTGTGAGTTTGCATGCTTAGGGAATAAGATTATGAATATCTGCTATCCGGTTATCAATCTTGTAAAATGAACTTGTTTTGTTTCTTGTTGTTTTACAAGTATGTCTTTGTTCATTATTACTTGATTGATTGGATTTTGTGTGACATTCGGTTAGTTCGGGTAGCACGCCTGGTACATGTTACATATTTCTTGTCTTGGGTACCATGCCTTGTACGGGATACTTATCGGTTGGTTCGAGTACCACGCCTGGTACGGGATTCAAAATGGTTGGCTCGGGTACTATGCCTTGTACGGGTTTGAGTTACTTGTATTAATTTTGTTGTTTCGATAGTTCCATGAGTGGATCGGGTTATATTCTTGAATTGTCATTTCGGTATATGGTCCATGGGAGGCCGAGTAATTATATTTAAATGTGAGGTTGGTCTTAGTGTAGACCGAGATTGCATGTTGAAAATATAGGTGGTGTCCTAGGGATCCTTGGTGGGTCTGGGTTGTGTGAAAAGGACATATGTTTATTGTCACTGGTTTGTCATTGGTTGTTATTTGGTTACATATGGTCGATAAGTTAAGGAAGAGAATTGTAGTCTAGTTATATTGTTGACTTGTTACATGTTTACTTTGCTTTACTCAGTTTTGGCTTACTATTCGTATATCGTTTATTGGAGCTGGCTGATGATCCTACCAGTACACGGTGGTTGTACTGATTCTGCCCTTGCCTTTCATTTTGTGTGTACAGGACATCTTCCGGCGGCTGACACGCGACCTCACCTTTAGTCCCAGCTCATTCAGATATCAAGGGTGAGCTACTTCGGTCGAGCTACCTTGTCTTCTTTATTTAGTTATAGCCTATTTATTTCGTGCTTAAACTCTCATTTTGCTTTTTGGGTTGCATCCCCGTACTCTAGACGATTGGTAGAATGTTTTGGTATGGTGACTTTTAGGTTCTAGGGAGGTTTTTCGCAGATTCTTATTTTATTAGTGTTTTGAGATTGTGAATGTTAGTTTCTTTTATGCCAACTGGTTTTGATCTGTTAGATTCCACTAAGTGTTGGGTCGTTAACGGGTTCGCTCATCTGGGGGTTGGGTGGGTGCCACTCACTGCAGGTTGTGTCGTGATAACTGGGTACCCGTTGCTTTGCAATTGGTGCTGATACTACACTTATGTATATTCTGATGCAGATCCTAGTGTGAGCTATCACCGATTATTGCGCAGACTCCTGTAGTGCTTTCAAACATCCGAAACTTAGGGTGAGCTCCTGGCGACCAAGGCTTGGCTTTTATCTCTTCTTTTGTTCTATGTACTCTTTTGTTATTCAGAGACAGTTGTATATTCTTATTTTGTACCCTCTTGTACTTGTATATTAGTAATGACTTCTATACTATGATATAAGGTTATGGGATTGTTTAGCTTCCATATATATATATATATATATATATATATATATATATATATATATATATGTCGTATCCTCCTTTTATGTCTTCTTTATATTCTTTCACTTATTACTATGTCTTATACGTGATTCACTTCTATAGGTAGCTGTCATCATAACCTGAGAAATTGAGTCGTGACAATGATGCCCCCTGGACCTGTGACCGATTGAATAAGGGTGGTGCTACCCCCATCACAAGAAATCCCAATATTTACTCCAGCTATTTCGGAGGAATTTCCCGATACGGAGTAAGAGAAGACTCCCAATATTTGTATATCAGTTACATGTAATTTGCCATGGACTACGGCACTAGTGGTGATGAAAAGCATAATAATGAGGCAAACAAGAGACAATTTTGAAGACATATTGATAATTTTTCTCAGATTCAAGGACTAGAAGCTAATTAACAGATGAAACTTTTTTTGTGTTCAGAGAGGTTTTTGATATCCCTTTTTATAATGGTTAATTTACTCCACCCACCCCAACCTCATCAGTAAAGATTATAAAAATACAAATGATAAAAAGACCAAAGGAGATTGATGTTAAGATGATTGGGGAGTGTATGAAGGTACATATACATGTGTTGGTAGCTTTCATGGCTAAATTTTAAATAAAAACTTGCAATATTATCCTCACATGAGATTTTATCACGAAATAGTTTGAAAGTGTTCAAGTAGAAAATTAGGACCTTAGAGAATTGACTATCATACGACGGCAAGGAATATTAATTTTTTTTAGTGCATTTATTCATTATTTTGAGAGAGGATTTTCTTAAAACTTATGTGTTGTATTTATTTTTCTTATTTATATATATAGTCTTGCAGTGTGGGTTTCACTATGTAAAAACTTAAAATTTTCAAACACACCAATCTAAAAATAAATTAAAATAGGATCTTGCCATATTGAGATAAATTATTACTAAGTAAATAAAAATATTTTTTTACAGATATAATGCATATTAAGCTCCAGGGATCCTATTATGATTAGATATGGTCAGCTGCAATTTATCTACTTTAGTTCATACCACATTTTAAATGATCATGATCTCCTCCTTTAGAAATAAAAAAGTTGACATTGCTACCATAATTGAACAATTATAGGCGGATTCAGAATTTAATAACTGTAGGTTCCACTATGTTTAATTCAAATTTACTAGTCGTGAAAGAGATTGAATTAGAGTGTACATTTTGTCGTTTGAAATTAATTTGGTTCAGTTCAGTTCGATTCAATTCATGTGGAGTTGCTTAGTTTGATTTACAATACTTTTGGTGCATAAATAAATATGTGATCGTTCAACTGAATAAGTTTGTCTCCAACTTGATCTAATTCTCTTGATTCAAATTCTTTTGGATAATATGATTAAAAGCATAAAATAAAAATAAAATTTGACTTAGAAGATGCACCGTTTGATCCACAAAAGCTAGATTAAATATTTTGTCTATTAATGCTATAATTCTAAAAGAATTTAAAAAGGGAAATTATTAATGTCATATTTAAATAAAATTTTGAAGATCTAGAAAGAAAAAAGGGGAAAATACTTAATTTAAAAAATAATAAAAATAAACTTATAAAGATAGGAAACTATTGAAGGAATGAAGGAAATTGGGAAAAGGAGAAAAAAATAAAAGAAAAGGGAATACAGACATACAAGGATATAACTTCATAGTAACAAATTGAAGATTTGAAATTGTATCACACGTGCGAGACTTTAGTATTTCAATCGTGGCACCTAGAGTCAATTTTTTACTTTAGGTGCCAATCAATTCTTATATATATTTATTATGCAAAACGCATACATATGTACATACATACATATATACATAAGGCATCCAAACCACCATAAACTATACTCGAAATGTCGAAGATACACCTAAACTATTCAAGTGACCTATTACACACTTCTACTATATAAAGCTGAATTATATACCCTCCGCGACACCCACATCCAGGCGCATTAAGCTCAGTCGTTTGTAGCGCGTCAAACTTAAAGAAAAGCATTTTAAACTAATTTTTTAATCCCCGAACGGTAATAATCTCACCCTCCAACTTCTTATAACCCGATTGATGAACCCTAATTGCTACAAAACCAATTGAAGAACCTTAAATTCCAAGACTCAAATTGCTCACCCTAAATTGTAATTGAAGCTAGATTCTTTGAAGAAAAGCTAGGTTTTATTACCCTTTTGATTACTTATCCTATTTTATCAAATTGAGAGAAAGTATTGTTCTTTTCTCTAAATATTTATCTTCTATTTTGGATAATGTCACCAAATGGATCAATCTCAGTTGTTTTTTTCTTGTTTGATTGACTTTCATGTTGTATTATTTTTGTTAATCAGGGCACTATAATGGGTAGAATAAGCTTGAGTAGACTTTGTAAGGAAGAAGAAGATCATGAGTTGGATGAAGTGCGATACAAACATGGATTTCTTTTGCCTTTGTAGACCTCATGGACCCCAAAAAATCCTGGTAGAAGGTATTGAGGTTGTCCATACTATGGGGTAAGTGAATTTTTATTCAAAAGTTGATCTGGAACTCTATACGAATTTAATTGCTTTTATTTTAGAATGCTAGATCATGCAATTTCTGGTACTTTAAAGATGGCAATATTGTTCCAAGATCCAAATTTGTTATTCCTAAATTGTTGGGAAGAATTGGTGAGCTTGAGCAAAGAGTTGAATCTTCTGCAAAGTTTGACACTTATGAATAAAATAGAGTTGATGACAAGCCTACTAGGACAACCAAATATGTGGAAAGCAAAATAGATATGAACAAAATGGAGTTGCAGATGGATAATTTTGAAGAAAATTTGAAGAAGATGAAAGAAAATGAGAAGAAATGGAAGATCAAGTTGGCTAAGTCCAAAAAAGGGAGAAATAACTTTGGATTACTCTCATTTGTGTTTGTATTTTAGGTATTAGTGTCACGACGCAGACCGCCGTGAGTGGCACTCACCCAACCCCCGGGGTGAGCGAACCATCACTTCCCCAAACTTAATCATTCTAACAGCTCAAAACCAGTGCATAAAAGTAAACTACCAATTAAATATTAATAAAACAACTTCATTAATTTAAACCTGCAGAAATTACCCCCTAGAATCTGAAAGTCGCAGTACCAAACAATTCTACCAATGTCTAGAGTGCGGGGATGCAACCCCAAAAATATAAGGAAAAGTCTTAGCCTGAAACAAATGGGTATAGAACCCTAATGATAGATTCAAGGCAGCTCGATCGAAGTGGCTCACCCTTGAAGTCTGGAAACGCTGGTACTATAGATGAGGTCGCGTCTCAGCCACTGGAAGATTGCCTGTACTAACAAGAAGAAAAGCAAGTGCAGTATTAGTACACCACCACTGTATACTGGTAGGATCATCAACCAATTCCAAATAAAACAGTGTATAATTAGTACATCCAATCAAGTATAAGTATGGAAAACATGCAACAAATCAATAGGCTCCCCTAGACTACAAGTCTCTGCCCAGCTTGTTCACGCATGAAATCCACTTCTTATAACTCTAAACAACAATCACAGAATTCAATAAACCGTCCCTTTTGCCTAGCCCAGACCCACCCTGGGATGCTTTATAAACAACACCTAAGTGTTAAAAAGACAACCCGGCTAATCCAAGACCAACTCAACAGATATAGAAGGATTCTCGGTCATTCAAGGACCACCAACGAATATCACAATTCAAATAAACAGCCCGCTCCACTCACGGAACAAATAACAATCAATGAAACAATATCAATGAAATGATGCAGTAAAATAAACTCGTACCAGGTGTGGTACCCGAGCCAACCATTAGTATTCCATACCAAGCGTGATACCCGAGCCAACAATTTGTTATACCTGTACCAGGCGTGGTACCCGTGCCAACCATTAGTATACCTGTACCAGGTGTGGTACCCGAGCCAACCGAATGTCAACAATCCACAGTCAAATAATGAACAAACAACTTGTAACCAACAAGAAACACACTGTTCTATTCACAGACTGTAAAACAGGACCCTTAGACTTTCTACACAATTCCTCTAAGCAATGCAATTCATTCAAAAACTTAGAAAAGAGTACAAAGTATACAACATTCACAGGAGTCGTAAGCCATCACCTACCTCGAAATGATCCAAGCTCTAATCAACCCGAGCTTTCCCGTGTTCCGTATTCCTTTCTCATTCTTGGTCTAAAACAACATACAAGTACTCAAATTAACAAACAAGGCATGCGCATTATCCAGATTACACCCAATCCCAGACCCCCAGGCCACCCATGATCATCGTACCCTTTTCCCGGGCTTCCCGCCATTAATTTTCCTAGTTTTATCATTTTCACGGATAAAAATAGAGAATTTAGCAATATGTGATCATAAAAGCCTTACTTTTAACAATACCCAAGAACTTTCACCAGAACCCCCCTTCTTTCCTGGATTCTAAATGTTTTGGGAAATGTTTCTGCATTAAATCCCATCACACTCCGCTATAGTGGTACCACCGTACCGGAGTCATCCGCTATGGCAGAGGCTGACTGACATTGACTTCTGCTGTAGCGGTATATTCTTCGGTACAACGGAGGTCGCTATGGAATAATGTCAACCTCTATAAGCGGTTGACACGGGACAGAAAGTCATAAAACCTCCAAAATTAGTCTATTTTACAACACACTTATTTTCCCACCGTCCCGAAACAACCCCTTCACGTCAACCTCGATTCTGGAAGTTCTACTTACCCAAATTCGATTCCGAAAAGTCCCCTGGACTCCTTTATGTGTTAGCTACGAGAAAAACTAGCTCAACACAAGACATCCAACCCAATACTTGCACGGATTTTCCTAGACTATACCTCACCCCTAAACTGGCCGAGACTAGCCTAGCCCAGAATTCCAAACCCCCATACTCGGAGTTTTCTAACTCTAAAACTTAGCACGATTGGACTACCCATAAAGACAGACTCGGTCGTTACAACAGATACTAATTTACCCATCATTCATCCCCGAATGAGCAAACCCAAATTTACGGAAATAAAGGAAAGAAAGTGTAGTACCTGAATTCTCAAACAAATGAGGGTATTTGTCTCGCATGTCCTTCTCGGTTTCCCAAATGGCTTCATCAACCGGACGATGCTTCCACTGAACCATTACCATATCAATTACCTTTGTCCTCAACCTCTGTACATCCCGAGCAAGAATCAAGACTGGTTCCTCTTTATAACGAAGATCCTTATCGAAAAGCACCTCATCCCACTTGATGATGTAGTCCCCATCCCCATAGTATCCCATAAGCATGGATACATGGAATACCGAATGGATGCTCGACAAACGGGGTGGCAGTGCTAACTTGTAAGCTACTGGCCCCACAACCTCAAGAACCTCAAATGGACCGATAAACTGAGGTCTAAGCTTGCCCTTCTTACCAAACGGCATAACTCCCTTTATTAGTGACACCTTCAATAATACATGTTCACCAACCTGAAATTCCATGTCCCGGACCTTGCGATACGCATACTCCTTCTGCCTGCTTTGGGCAGCCAGCAACTTGGTCTATATGCCCCTTACCTTTTTTTGTGCTTTCTTTACAAATTCTACTCCCAATGGTTTTACATCGCCTTCCTCAAACCACCCAACCGGTGATCTGCAACTTCTTCCATACAATGCCTCAAGAGGTGCCATGTTAATGCTGGAGTGATAGCTATTGTTTTATGAGAACTCGTACAATGGTAGAAACTAGTCCCAATGACCCCCAAAGTCCATCACACATGCTCTCAACATGTCCTCTAATACTTGGATCATCCTCTCCGACTGACCATCAGTCTGAGGATGGAAGGCTGTGCTAAAAGTGAGTTGTGTACCCAACTCTTCATGTAGATTGCCCCAAATTTTAGAGGTGAACTGCGTACCCCTGTCTGAAATGATGGACAGTGTAACCCCATGCAACCTCACAATCTCCTTCACGTATATCTTAGACAAATGTTGAGAATTGTAATCTACTCTGACCAGAATGAAATGAGCGGACTTGGTCAGCCTGTCAATAATGACCCAAATGGAATCATACTTCCCCAATGTCTTGGGAAGACCCACCACAAAGTCCATGGCTATCATTTCCCACTTCCACTCTGGAATGGGAATCCTCTGAAGTAGTTCTACAGGTCTCTGGTGCTTATACTTTAACTGCAGGCAATTTTGACATTTGGACACAAAGTCAACTATGTCCCTTTTAATTCCGGTCCACCAGTAACGCTACCTCAAGTTCATGTACATTTTAGTCACACTAGGATGAATTAATTACTATGAACCATGAGTTTCTGCTAAGATTTTCTCAATTATATCATCAACTCGAGGAACACAAATCCTTCCTCTGAAATTTAGTACTTCCCCAGAGTCTAACATGACGTCCCTGGATTCCCCGGATATTACCTTACCTCGAAGCTTACTCAGTTTCGGATCCTGAAACTGTTTGGCCTTTATTTCCACTATGAAGGTGGGTTTGACCTCAATGTTGGCCAATAATCCACCCTGTTCTGAAAAACTCAAGTGCATATACTTGGCCTACAAGCCCCGAATTTCCCTTGCTAGTGGTCATTTATACACCCCCAAACAAGCCAAACTACCCCTGCTAACTGTCTTCCGGCTCAATGCGTCTTCCACCACATTAGCCTTACCCAGATGATATTGAATGGTCACATCATAATCCTTCAGTAACTCTATCTACCTTCTCTGCCTCAAATTCAAATTCTTCTGAGTGAACACATGTTGCAGACTGTGATGATCGATGAACACCTCACACTTGACACCATAGAGGTAGTGTCTCCAAATCTTGAGTGCAAAGACCACTGCTGCCAACACTAAGTCGTGAGTCGGGTAGTTCCTCTCATGCACCTTCAACTGTCTAGATGCATAGTATATCACATTCTTATCCTACATGAACATAACACCCAAACCAGAATGTGAAGCATCACAGTAAACAATAAAGTCTTTACCTTCAACCGGCAAGGACAACATAGGATATGTGGTCAGGAGCGTCTTGAGCTTTTGGAATCTCTTCTCGCACTTGTCGGACCACACGAATGGTACATCTTTCTATGTCAGCCTGCTCAGGTGAGTAGCAATAGACGCAAAATCCTTAACAAACCTCCGGTAGTACCTTGCGTGTCCAACAAAACTCATCACCTCAGTCACAGAGCTAGGCCAGACCCAACTCTTGACTGCTTCAATTTTCTGGGGATCTACCATCACCCCCTTTTCTTGCACTACATGCCCCAATAACACAACCAAAGTCAACCAAAATTCACACTTGAAGAACTTCGCATAAAGCTTCTAGCATCTCAAGATATTCAACACAATACGGAGATAACTAGCATGCTCCTCCCTACTTGGAGTAGATTAAAATATCATCGATAAACACAATCATGCAGGAATCCAAATATGAATCAAATACCCTATTCATCAAACTCATGAATGTTGCCGGCGCATTGGTAAAACCAAAGGACATTACTAGGAACTCGTAATGCCGATACCGAGTCCAAAAAGCAGTCTTAGGAATGTCCTCAGGCCTAATCCTCAACTGATGGTACCCCGACCTTAAGTCAATTTTTGAAAACATCGATGCACCCTGATGTTTGTCAAACAAATCATCAATGTGGTGTAGAGGGTACTTATTTCAAATGGTCACCTTGTTTAACTGCCTATAATCTATGCACATCCGCATACTACCATCCTTTTTCTTTACTAACAACACAGGAGCACCCTAAGGCAAAGAACTGGGATGGATAAACCCCTTATCTAGGAGTTCCTGCAGCTGAGTCTTAAGTTCCCTTAACTCTACCGAAACCATACAATATGGAGGAATAAAAATAGGATGAGTGCCGGGATTCCAAATAAATACAAAAGTCTATATCCCTGTCCGGAGGCATACCAGGAAAATCCCCTGGAAAAACAGCTCTAGAAACTCAGAAACCATCAAAACTGACTCAATAGATGGGGACTCCACCCAAGCTTTCCTATATTACACTCAATCCCAGACCCCCAGGCCACCCATGATCATCCTACCCTTTTTCCCGGGCTTCCCGCCATTAATTTCTCTAGTTCTATCATTTTCATGGATAAAAAAAGAGAATTTAGCAATATGTGATCATAAAAACCTTACTTTTAACAATACCAGAAAACTTTCATGCCTAGAATCCCGCTTCTTCCCCGGATTCTACCATCCCTAGGTTGTCCCAACCTTTCCCTAAGTTCCCTCCTAGAAATTCTACCACGTAGGAAAAGTAGATCGAAGATTGGGGAGTAGAAACCTTACCTTAGGGAAGAAAAATAATGGAAAACAGAGGAAAATCGCCTGGAATCACCTTGCCCTTCTCCCAAAATGGAATTGTGAAAACTGAACATTTTGGGAAATATTTCTGCATAAAATCCCATCAGGCTCCGCTATAGAGGTCCGCTCCGCTATAGCAGTACCACCATAGTGGAGTCATCCGGTATGGTGGAGACTGACCGATGTTGACTTCCACTATAGCGGTAATTTCTCTGCTACAGCGGAGGTTGCTATGGCAGAGTGTTAACCGCTATAGTGGTAGACACGGGACAGAAAGTGGTAAAACCTCCAAAATTAATCCATTTTACAACACACTTATTTTCCTGATGTTCCGAAACAACCCCTTCACGTCAACCTCGATTTTGAGAGTTCTACTTACGTGAATTCGATTCTGAAAAGTCCCCCAGACTCCTTTATGTGTTAGCTACATGGAAAAATAGCTCAACACAAGACATCCAACCCAATACTTACCTGAATTTCCCTAGACCATAAATCGACCCTAAGCCAGCCGAGACTAGCCTAGCCCAGAATTTTAAACCTCCAAACCCGAAGTTTTCTAACTCTAACATTTGGCACGATTGGACTACCCTTAACAACGAACCCGGTCGTTACAGTCAGTGTTCTATTTCAATTCATGTACTTAAAAGGAGACCCAAGAAGGCTGCCATAAAGGCTTAATGTAGTTGTTTTTGCCATGTTCTAGGGGTTGCAATTGTAAGTTTGTAATGAACCTTAACAATGTTTTGTGCAATGAATTGGTAATATTTCCTTAGCTTGATTTTCTCTTTCTTTAGTGTATGAACTACATATTTTTTGTAGTCAAAACATATATTAGGTGACATAAATGTGTCATAATTGTCCAAAATAACTGCACAATCATTAACCATAACTTCAAAATCATTACCAACTATTTACACCAACCAAACTAATGCACAACTACATAAGCAATACTAAACATTTATACCAAATATTTAACAAAATGGGCAGTCACAACTGCATAATCATTAAGCAAAAGTGAAGTGCATTTACATCTATATGTCAAATGATTTTACAAGTTACAACTGCCAAAACTAATTGCAGTCATAACTGCCAAAATAATAGTCTTCAAATGCAGTCACAACTGCCAAATCATTTAAGTTATAGCTACCAAAATATTGTCTTAAATTCAGTCACAACTGCCTACAGTTATACCAAATAACAAGATACACAAATAACTTAGATGTTGTGAGATTGAGCATTAGAGCTTTCTTTACTCAAATGTGCAGCCTTGGACCTTGTCTCCGTTTGTTTTTTTCCTCTCATTTCTTGAAGTTGCCTGGAGGTCATAGCTTCTTTTCCTCTCCATTTCACACCACTTTTTGGTGTATATCTAAGATTTCTAGTCACAACTACTGAAGAAGTGACACATCTAAACTTCTCACTAGGCATTCCAGGCTGCTCAAATGAAGACAATTAGTGTTAATCAATCAATTGTAGTAAATAAAAGAAAAGTTTAGATATAGTAAATGAAACTTACATTAAGGATAGTACATGCACTTTGTGTTTGAAGTAGACCCATTTCAACCATTCTTGGTCTGTTAGTACCAGCTGCCTAAAAATGAAAGGAAGGAAATATTAAGTAAATTAACTAGTTTACAACAGACACATTAATTAAAATAACTTGTTTACAACACACATATTAGGGAAAGTAAAATGCCTTTTCTGTTGAACCCTTTGGTCTACCCCTTCCTCTTCCAGTTGAAGCAATATTTGACACCCTTGATGTACCCCTTCCTCTTCCAACAGTAGGTGTTGCAGCAGTAATTTGGGCCTGTACTTGGGCCTACAATAGAGGATGAACTTGGGCTGGGATTTGTATTAGTGCCAGCAGCAGGTGCACCTCTAGGACACCTTCTCTTATTGTGACCCTTGTTATGACAAGTACTACATGACATCTCAATCCACCTTTTAGACAGTTTTTGTAATGACCCTTCTGGTCATTTACGCATTTTCACCTTTCTTGCACTGTTAGACCTTTCTTATAGTGGCCCCGAATCATTTATGGCTTGATGGGACCGGTAGTTCGGTGCCTGAGCCATTTGTTTGGTCTTTTTGTCTATTCATAGTTTTAGAGCTTTTAACTTTGGAAATCATTGACTTCAGTCAACATTTTTAGTGGACCTGCTCAGAATCAAATTTTGACAGTTTCGTTAGCTCCAGAGCATGGACTTTGGTCTAGTAGGACCTTTGGTTATGAATCTGGGAGCTTTTCAGCTTCGAATTCTCTCTCATTCTGTGGTTTCAGGCGAGTTAGGCTTGTTTGGTTGACTTTGGTTAACATTTAGAGAAGACAGACTTGGATGGAAATTTTTTCAGTGTCGTTAGCTCCGAAATGCCGAGTTTATGTTAGGTAGTTTGTTGGTTTTGATCCCGGGTGATCCGGGCTCATTTTGGATGTTTGGTTGGCATTAGCTAGTGTTGACTTGGGTCAACATTCTTCCAAAATGACCTCGTATGGAATTTTCATCAATTCTGTTGAGTTTGGAATGTCATTTCCACTCTAATAGAATATTTGGTTTGTGAGTATCGGGTTCCGATTGTGCACGAAATACCCCGTAGAAGTTTTGGTTGTTGCTGGTTTTCTGCAGTAGAATTTTTTCAACACCAACGGCGCCCGGGAAGCGTCAACGGCATTGACCTACGTCCAGCCCCAATAAATCTTTCCTCCTTCGAGTTTTCAGCTCAAATTCTTGTTTCCTCCCAACTCCAAATTGAAAATTCTCTCTACCAAATTGCTCTAAATTAGTTCTTGAACTTGGAGAATCTTTTGCTCATCAAAAGTATGCATTCCCTCGACAATTGGTAAGTCTTCTTTCCCAACTTGTTCTTCTCTTGTTTTCTCAAGAAACCACCATTGTTGAGAGTCTTTAAATCTTAGAAATTCTAGTAGATTCTGCCCCTTTTGTGAGTGCATGATCTTAGGTTCGTGAGACTCATGTTCGGGTGAAATTCTTCGCTTTATGGTAAGCTTTCTTGCTCAATTTCTGATTGTTTCATCCTTAAAATTTCTTCTTTAATTCTTGAATTGAGCGGGCTATTTTGAGCCCCAATTGTTCTCCGTTTCTGCTCAAATTTTGAGCATGTGCTCCCGGGATGGTAAGGAATACTTTGTTGTTTTTCATTTCCAGTTTTGGGTTGCGGGGCACACGACCCCATTTGTGAACTGGATTTCGACTCGGTTATATTTATGGCATTATGGGTATCGTTAGTCTCGTATTAACGCCTAGATTATTGTGTTGATAGTGGTTTCAAGAATTGGAGCTTCGCAGAGTAGTTTGAGCCTGGACGACACCGTTCTCACAGCTATTCGTCGGACGACATGTACGTTATGGCTTTCCCGACCTAGACTGTGCGTATATACGCTATAACTGCATTAAATAGCATCCTTGGGTGGGTTGTTATAGGTTGGTACCCCAAACCTTGTCCGCCTTTTCTATCCATTTATTTCGTACCTTGATTGTAGTATTCGTGTAGTATTGTATATCACCCTTGTTGTAATGACCCTTCCGGTTATTTCCACGTATACGTTTTCCTTGAACCGTTAGAGCTTGTTGTAGTGGACCCAAGTCACTTAAGGCTCGTCAGGACTGGTATTTTGGTGTCGGGCCCATTTGTTTGGTCGCATTATAAGTTTTGAAGTCAAGCAAATCGGCAAAAGTTATCGTAGGTTCTTTAATAAATTTTCTGAACATTGGGTAAAATGTCTCAGAGCTTTTCTCTCAATATCTAAAGAGTTAGAAGTCCCCCAAAATACCAAATCGAAGGTCTACGAGTCTAGTTTCCTATGCATAAACCTCACGTCCAAATGATCTCGGAGTAAAAAGTTATAACTGTTTTACCACGGACTGTCTGGCAGAAAATGGGTTGCGAACCTGGTCGGGTCATACTCGATTTAAGCCTCAACTTCACGTTTTAAGACGCCATTTCAATTTCGAAACAGTGATAAAATATAAGGGAGGATCCCGAGAGAATTCTTGAGTATCGAAATCGTGCGTACTTGAAAATATTTAATTTAAAAGTTGTATGCGGTAGAAAATTATATTATTATTACCTTTTCAAAATATTTTAAAGGTTTATGGAAAATATTTTGTTACGATATAGTTGTATATGTATTTATTTTATAAGGTTTTTATACATTGTAATATTTTAACGGAGATAGTAAACTTAGTTATGTTAAAATTTATTATTATAATATAGTAGGTTTTGTTTGAAATAATTTTCTATGAATTATGGTATATTTAAAAAGTTATATTTATTATACCACAAATTTAGGCAATACCCGAGTATGTATATACCGGAACAAAAATATCATTGGGTGTGTCAACCCCACACCCACATGGAAGAAGAGGGAGTTGAAAACAACCTATAATAATGGTGGTGGGCTTTTCATATTAGGATTAGTGGCATACATTAATTAATTAATTAAATAATAATATTAGTATTTATCCTTAACTTAGCTTAGGTAATATTGTGATATATGGTCAGTAGAAGTTGCAAATTAGGATATATGTTCATACCGTGGAGAGTATTTGGTGGAAAGAAACTACGTTGACACCTCGTTCGATCACCGAAAGAAAATCAATTATCGACGTCAAGTTACTCAAGCCCGAGTTCAAGTTTGATTTCGTTTTTGGAGCTTCTTTTCGGAGAGGTTCGAGTTTGTCATCGGACGACAGGTAGGTTACGGTTTATTTTCCCTAGACTCCGCATATATAGAATAAAATTGTATTAATGGGCATCCTTGGGTTGGATTATTAGGTTGGCACCACAGACCTTGACCGCTTTATTCATGTCTGCCTACTTTTGTTCCTCCGTTGCTTGTAGTGTTTGACGATATATTTTATTTACCCTTGTGGTCCTGTGAGGCCTTGTTAACTCTGGAACATAGAAGGTGGGATTTTGGGAATTTTTGCGAGTCCCGGGCATAGAATTATCCTTCTAGGCTGGTTATGCTTGCTGAGTAGCTGTGGGCCTGTGCAGGGTCGATAGGTTTATTATGAGCTGCTGGGCAGCTATTGTGTGTGATCATACCATTTCCATGCATATAAAGAGGTTTTATCCGTGTTTTACTATGGTTTTGGCTTCGGGCCTACTGGCACTATTTTCTAAACCTTGCATGGCTCGGGGGGCCCGTGTTTGATGGAAATAATTTGGAAATGGTTTGATTTAACTTGTGTATATTTTTGGGCAAGAAAGTAAAATTATGTTTAAAATCATCAGTTTTACGATTATCGCTAGACTCGGCAGGGCCGGGGTGCTAGTTGAGTTTTCTTGTTACTTGAGATGATTTTTAGCCTCGGTCGGACCGAGCACCTGAGATGACTTTTTACTGTTTAGACCCGGTTATTCCCGGGCACCCTTGGAGGGGTTTTTTGAGATATTTTCCTACTACTTTAGTCCTGGACAGGGTCTGGGCATGCATATTCGAGACTGGGTCTCTATCTTGAACCGGACTTGCTTCCGGACGACATGTTTGATACTGAGTTTTAGTATGGGGTCTGGGACCTCCATGGACCTTGCCATCCGGGCCAGGGGCTGCGGGCTGCGTGTGCCGGAGGAAGGGTATACGGTGGAGTAGAGGTATACGAGCAGTTTCCTTCCATGGAACCTACCTGCTGGGCCGGATCGGCACCGGAGGAGGTACATACAGAGATACCATTTCACTTGAGATCTTCATGCATCATATCATTCATTGTTTGAGGCTCCACCCTTGTTTGTTGTTTGTTGATTGTACGCTCCGGTAGTATGGGATGCCGGAGGGTTTGTTTTCACTTGTTTGTGTTCCTCGTTGTATGGGCGGCCGGGGGACTGTAGGTAGAATTTTGCTATTTACTTACAGAATTGTTCCCTGTTACGGTTAAGTATGAAATTGGTTACTGCTAGACTGTTAGTTTCTGGATTTGAGATTGATATGATTAGTTGAGTTTGATTCATGTCTCTGAGCATGCCTATCATTACTTTTTCCCTCTTCTTACACTTGAGGTTACCGGTATACCATCCATTTCGTAAACTTATTATGTATACACTGTTATTGCAAGGACCCCAGGTGTGTTATTTCTTACTTTCACATGTGCCTATGGTGTGTATATTCTGCTTACTGGCCTAACATGTGGTTCTGTTGATTTCCCTCTGGGCTAGTTCCTGTGTACCTTTCGTTGATTTCTGTGACTACTTGCTTCTATTCTGTCTATTACTACGCTTTTATCTTATATGTGCCCAGTCGGCCTATGATACCTACTGGGTACCTTATTCTTCGCATTTGGTGCTCACCCCTACCCCCTGCATCTTTGGGTGCAGATCCTAGCGTGGGCCATCGCCGTTAGATCGCTGTGATTCATTCATGGAGATCTGTTGGGGACTACTTCAGGCTGAGGGTGAGCTCTTGGCGATCCGAGCTTAGCTTTAGTTTATCTTTTGCTTCATGTACTCTATTACCATTCAGAGACATCTGTATATATATAGTTTTGGCTTATTTGCACTCCATGTATGTAGTTTGGCTCTATACTATAATACCAGGTCTTGGGGTTTGGTTTAGTTTCTGCATATGTATATATTTATATTCCTTTTATCTGTCCTCTTCGTCTTGTTCCCTTATTTGTTAGATAGTAGCCCATTGCTAACTGTTCTAGGCTACGGGGATTGGTTCACCTACCGAGGGTTGTGGGTGCCATCATGACCGAGAAATTGGGTCGTAACAACTTGGTATCAGAGCTTTAGGTTCACCGGTGTCATCGGTATAGGAGCCAATGTCTAGTAGAGTCCTGCGGATCGAGGCGGAGACGTCCGTACTTAATCTTTGGGAGGCTACAGTGATATTTTAGGAATTTGACTCTTTCATTGCTTTTGTGTCGTGCGTAGAACCCTTGAAGTTTCTGGAGATCTCATTTGTTCTACTTAATTCTTCCGCAGATGGTTCGTACGAGATCATCGACATCACGCGGAGATGAGCCTCCAGCGCCAGCTCCAGCGCCAGCTCCAGCGCTAGCTTCAGCGCCAGCTCCAGCGCCAGCTCCAGCGCCAGCTCCAGTGCCCACTTATGTGCCAGCTCCGGCCGCAGCTCAGTCTCCAGATATTCGGGGATTACTATTACATATTTTGGGTATGATTGGAGCGCGGCCTTCTAAGGTAGCGCAGACATTCGCTCCGGGGGCAGCCCTGGGTACACAGAGCTCAGGAGCGCAGCCGGCTACTATGGCTCCCCGAGCGGAGGTCATTCCGGTTCCATCTGTTGCACAGCCTCTTGCTCCTCGCCCAGTTATGACAGAGTCAGAGCAGAAGGCGTTGGGTAGGTTCTTGAGGTTAGCACCTTCGAGGTTTGCTGGTACCTCTGGATAGGATCCATATGACTTTATTACTACCTGTGAGGAGATGTTGCATCATTTGGGTTTGTTGGAGACTCACGGGGTTGGTTATACTACCTATCAGTTGGAGGGCCCAGCAAAGTTATGGTGGAGGGCCCAGGTTGCTTGTAGACCACCATTGTCACCTCTTTTGACCTGGTCTGAGTTTTATGAAGCCTTTATGGCCAAGTTCCTACCCCAGAGTGATCGGGAGCGTCGCAGGGAGCAGTTTACTCACCTTGTGCAGGGGTCTACGACTATCTCGGAGTATGAGACCCATTTTCATAAGCTAGCACCATTTGGAGCTATGATCATTCCTACCGAGGCAGATAGGATTCGCAGATTTGTATGGAGTTTGAGGCCAGAGAACAGGCAGCCAGCTGAGATATTGATTGCCAGTGGTCGGTCATTCCAGGCTATTGTAGACTATGCCCGCACTGTGGAGGACTTACAGCGACATGATCAGGGGTCCAGAGATAAGAGGCCTCGACATCAGGGTGTCTATAGTTGTTCCAGATATGGTGGTAGAGGTCCTGGCCAGTGGAGCCAGAGTTATCAGCCACAGCAGTAACCGGGTCAGTCCAGCCGACCGGTTCAGGCTTCCCTTCAGACATTCGATAGTACCCAGTTCGAGCAGGATCAGAGTAGCCATTAGGGCTATGGCGGCCAGTCTTCGAGGGGTATAGTTTCTGGGGCATCAAGTCGCGGTGGTCATATGGGATCTGCTGGTTTATCTCGACTGAGTAGGCCATCAGGGGCTTATTTTACTTGTGGTGCGATAGGTCATTTTGCTAGAGATTGCCCTCAGAAGGGTACAGTTCGGTTGGCCGAGCCTTTACGGGTAGTTCAGCCTACGGCTAGAGGGGGTGGTCGTCAGAGTAGAGGTAGTGCTTCGCGTGGCAGAGCAGGTGGTAGGGACGGTGGTCGGGCAGGTGGAGGTCGTCGTCAGTTTTACGCGGTCCCTAGGAGACCAGAGGCAGAGGCCTCAGATGCTGTGATTACAGGTACGATTTCCATGTGCCATCAGTCTGCTATGGCTTTATTTGATCCGGGATCCACTTGTTCATATGTATCTTCCTACTTTGTGCCTTGTTTGGGGTTGGCTAGTGAGCCATTATATGTTCCTGTTTCTGTTTCGACCCCAGTAGGAGATTCTTTAGTAGTGGATTGGATTGTGAGATCTTGTATGCTATCTATTGGTGATTCAGAGACTTGGGGTGATTTGATGATTCTTGATATGCTAGATTTTGATGTGATACTGGGCATGGACTGGTTATCCCCTCACCGTGTGGTTTTGGATTGTTATGCCAAGACCATTACCATAGCTGTGCCCGGTGTATCCCCGGTTGTGTGGCAGGGTTCTGTTAGCCATGCACCATCTGGGATCATCTCTTGTCTTCGAGCTAGGAAGTTGATTTCCCATGGGTGTTTAGCTTATCTAGCATATGTCCGAGATGTTAGTGCTGACCCTACTTCTCCTGAGTCTGTTCCTGTGGTTAGAGACTTCCTCGATGTGTTTCCTACCTACCTGCCAGGCCTTCCACCGGAGAGAGATATTGATTTCGCTGTTGAGCTAGAGCCGGGCACTAGGCCCATTTCTATTTCTCCTTACCGTATGGCTCCTGCTGAGTTGAGGGAGCTTAAGGAGCAACTCCAGAACCTGTTAGCCAAGGGGTTTATTAGACCTAGTGTGTCACCTTGGGGTGCTCCTGTTCTCTTGTGAAGAAGAAGGATGGGTCGATGCACATGTGTATTGATTATCGGCAGCTGAATAGGGTGACAGTGAAGAATAGGTATCCGATGCCGAGGATTGATGATTTGTTTGACCAGCTTCAGGGTTCAGTCGTGTTTTCGAAGATTTAATTGAGGTCTGGCTACCATCAGTTGAGGATTAGGGCCGAGGACATCCCTAAGACAGCATTCAGGACACGTTATGGCCATTATGAGTTCCTGGTGATGTCTTTTAGGTTGACTAATGCCCCCACAGCCTTTATAAGCTTGATCCACAGGGTTCTTGGCCCGTATATGGACTCATTTGTGATAGTTTTTATAGATGACATCTTGGTATACTCGCGTAGTAGAGATGAGCATGAGCAGCACTTGAGGGTTATACTCCAAACTTTGAGAGATCATCGGCTTTATGCCAAGTTCTCAAAGTGCGAGTTTTGGCTTGAGTCAGTTGCATTCCTAGGGCACGTGGTGTCTAAGGATGGGATTAGGGTTGATTCGGGAAAGATTTCAGCGGTTTGTGAGTGGCCTAGACCTACTACTGTTACTGAGGTTCGCAGCTTTATTGGGTTAGCAGGTTACTACAGACGGTTCGTTGAGGGATTTTCTTCCATAGCAGCACCCTTGACTATGCTGACTAGGAAGGATATCCCATTTCAGTGGTCGGATCAGTGTGAGGATAGCTTCCAGAGGCTTAAGGCCTTATTGACTTCAGCTCCAGTTTGACTTTGCCGGTTGAGGGTCAGAGCTTCTCCGTGTATTGTGATGCTTCTGGGGTTGGTCTTGGTTGTGTGTTGATGCAGCAGGGTCGAGTAGTAGCATATGCGTCGAGGCAGCTGAAGGTTCACGAGCGCAACTACCCCACTCATGACTTAGAGTTGGCGGCGGTAGTTTTCGCGCTTAAGATCTAGAGGCATTACCTATATAGAGTTCACTGTGATATCTTCACCGATCACCGTAGTCTTCAGTATATCACGAGTCAGCGGGAGTTGAACTCGAGGCAGAGGAGATGGGTCGAGTTACTGAAGGACTATGACTTCACTATTCTGTATCATCCGGGCAAGGCAAACGTGGTAGCGGATGCCTTGAGTAGGAAGACAGTGAGTATGGGTAGCCTAGCTTCTCTTTTAGTTTCAGAGCGACCGTTGGCCTTGGACATTCAGTCCTTGGCTAACCGTCTGGTTAGGCTTGACTTGTCGGATCCTAGCAGAGTTCTCGCCAGTGTTGAGGTTCGTTCTACTTTGATTGATCAGATTCAGAGCCGTTAGTTTGAGGATCAGCAGTTGTGTGACCTTCGTGATCGGGTTGTTCAGGGTGAGACCAGTCGGGCTACTCTAAATTCAGATGGGGTTCTGAGGTTTGATAGTCGCCTTTGTGTTCCAAGGATTAGTGATTTGATTCAGTTGATACTTCACGAGGCACATTGTACTAGATACTCCATTCACCCTGGCACAGCAAAAATGTATAGAGACTTGAGGCAGCTTTACTGGTGGAGTGGTATGAAGCGGGATATAGCGTATTTCATATCTCGGTGCTTGAACTGTCAGCAGGTTAAGTTCGAGCACATGAGACCTGGTGGTTTGATGCAGCGACTTCCCATTCCTGAGTGGAAGTGGGAAGGGATTACTATGGACTTTGTTGTTGGGTTGCCTCGTACTTCTCATGGGTTTGATTCCATATGGGTGATTGTTGATAGGCTGACTAAGTCAGCACATTTCTTGCCGGTTCAGACTTCTTATGGCGCAGAGAGGTTAGCTCAGATCTACCTTCGTGAGATTGTTCGGTTGCACGGGGTCCCAGCTTCTATCATTTCAGACCGGACACTCAGTTCACATCTCAGTTCTGGAGGGCTATTCAGTGAGATTTGGGTACAGAGGTTCATCTTAGTACCGCTTTCCACCCTCAGACAGATGGCCAGTCTGAGAGGACCATTCAGATTCTGGAGGACATGCTTCGGGCCTGTATTCTTGACTTTGGAGGTTTTTGGGATCAGTTTGTTCCCTTGGCAGAGTTTGCTTATAATAACAGCTTCCATTTGAGTATCGGCATGGCACCTTTTGAGGCTTTGTATGGCAGGCGTTGTAGATCACTGGTAGTTTGGTTTGATGGTTTTAGAGAGCTGGGCCACAGAGCACAGATTTGCTTCGAGATTCCTTAGACCGAGTCCGAGTGATTCAGGACAGACTTCGGGCAACTCAGAGCAGGCAGAAGAGTTATGCTGATCGTAGGCTTCGTGCCTTGGAGTTTAGTGTCGGTGACTTGGTGTTTCTCCGTGTATCGCCCATGAAGGGCGTGATGAGATTTGGTAGGCGGGGCAAGCTTAGCCCCAGATACATTGGGTCGTTTGAGATTCTTCAGAGGGTTGGTAGCGTTGCCTATCAGCTAGCCTTGCCTCCGATGTTTTCAGCTATACATCCTGTATTCCATGTTTTGATGTTGCGTCGATATGTCTCAGACGAGTCTCATGTGTTGCAGTAGGATTCAGTTCAGTTGAATGAGGGTTTAGCCTTTGTTGAGGAGCAGGCAGCTATTTTGGCCAGAGATGTCAGGAGATTGAGGTCTCGAGAGATCCCGGTTGTTAAGGTTCAGTGGACACACCGTCCAGTCGAGGAGGCTACCTGGGAGACCGAGAGAGATATGCGGGATCAGTATCCGCAGCTATTTTAGCCTTCAGGTACCCCCCCTTGACCTTGACTTTCGAGGACGAAAGTCCTTTTTAGTAGTGGATGATGTAATGACCCTTCCGGTTATTTCCACGTATACGTTTTCCTTGAACCGTTAGAGCTTGTTGTAGCGGACCCAAGCCACTTAAGGCTCGTCAGGACCGGTATTTCGGTGTCGGGCCCATTTTTTTGGTCGCATTATAAGTTTTGAAGTCAAGCAAATCGACAAAAGTTATCGTAAGTTCTTTAATAA
>QJPP01005804.1:0-26899 GCA_003996215.1 Jaltomata sinuosa
ATTCATGTTCGCCTACTTTTGTTCCTTCGTTGTTTGTAGTACTTGCCGATATATTTTATTTACCCTTGTGGTCCTGTGAGACCTTGTTGACTCTGGAACATAAAAGGTGGGATTTTGGGAATGTCCGCGAGTCCCGGGCATAGAATTATCCTTCTAGGCTGGTTATGCTTGCTGAGTAGCTGTGGGCATGTGCAGGGTCGATAGGTTGATTGTGAGCTGCTGGAAAGCTATTGTGTTTGATCATACCATTTCCATGCATATAAAGAAGTTTTATCCATGTTATACTATGGTTTGGGCTTCGGGCCTACTGACACTATTTTCTAAACCTTGCATGTCCCCAGGGGCCCGTTTTTTATGGAAATAATTTGGAAATGGTTTGATTTAACTTGTGAATATTCTTGGGTAAAAGAAAGTAAAATTATGATTTAAATCACCAGTTTTACGATTAACACTAGACTCGGCAGGGCTGGGGTGCTAGTTGAGTTTTCTTGCTATTTGAAATAATTTTAGCCTCGGTCGGACCGAGCACCCGAGATGACTTTCTACTGTTTAGACCCGGTTATACCCGGGCACCCTTGGAGGGTTTTTTTTTGAGATATTTTCCTATTACTTTAGTCCTGAACAGGGTCTGGGCATGCATATTCGAGACTGGGTCTCTATCTTGAAACCGGACTTGCTTCCGGATGACATGTTTTGATACTGAGTTTTAGTATAGGGTCAGGGACCTCCATGGACCTTGCCATCCGGGCCTGGATCTTTGGGCTGCGTGTGCCGGAGGAAGGGTATACGGTGGAGTAGAGGTATACGGGCAGTGTCCTTCCATGGAACCTACCTGCTGGGCCGGATCGGCACTGGAGGAGGTACATAGAGAGATACCATTTCACTTGAGATCTTCATGAATCATATCATTCATTGTTTGAGGATTCACCCTTGTTTGTTGTTTGTTGATTGTACACTCCGGTAGTATGGGATGCCGGAGGGTTTGTTTTCACTTGTTTTTGTTCCTCGGTTGTATGGGCGGCCGGGGGACTGTAGGTAGACTCTTGCTATTTACTTACAGAATTATTCCCTGTTACGGTTAAGTATGAAATTGGTTACTGCTAGACTGTTAGTTTTTGGATTTGAGATTGATATGATTAGTTGAGTTTAATTCATGTCTCTTAGCATGCCTATCATTACTCTTTCCCTCTTCTTATACTCGAGGTTACCGGTATACAATCCATTTCGTAAACTTATTATGTATATACTGTTATTGCAAGGACCCCAGGTGCGTTATTTCTTACTTTCACCTGTGCCTATGGTGTGTATATTCTGCTTACTGGCCTCACATGTGGTTCTGTTGATTTCCCTCTGGGCTAGTTCCTGTGTACCTTTTGTTGATCTCTGTGACTACTTGCTTCTACTCTGTCTGTTACTACGCTTTTATCTTATATGTGCCCAGTCAGCCTATGATACCTACTGGGTACCTTATGCTTCACATTTGGTGCTCACCCTACCCCCTGCATCTTTGGGTGCAGATCCTAGCATGGGCCATCACCGTTAGATCGCTGTAAGTCGTTCTTGGAGATCTATTGGGATTACTTCAGACTGAGGGTGAGCTCTTGGCGATCGGAGCTTAGCTTTAGTTTATCTTTTGCTTTATGTACTCTACTACCACTCAGAGACATATGTATATATTGTTTTGGATCGTTTGCACTCCATGTATGTGGTTTTGGCTCTATACTATGATACCAGGTCTTGGGGTTTGGTTTAGTTTCCGCATATGTATATATTTATATCCCTTTTATCTATTCTCTTCGTCTTGTTCCCTTATTTGTTAGATAGTAGCCCATTACTAACTGTCCTGGGCTATGGGGATTGGTTCACCTATCGGGGGTTGTAGGTGCCATCATGACCGAGAAATTAGGTCGTGACAACTTTGTATCAGAGCTTTAGGTTCATCGGTGTCATTGGTATAGGAGCCAATGTCTAGTAGAGTCCTGCAGATCGGGGCGGAGACGTCTGTACTCAATCTTTGGGAGGCTACAGTGACATTTTAGGAAATTTGACTCTTTCGTTTCTTCTGTGTCGTGCGTGGAACCCTTTAAATTTCTGGAAATCTCATTTGTTCTACTTCATTCTTCCGTAGATGGTTCGTACGAGATCATCGGCATCACGCGGAGATGAGCCTCCCACTCCAGCTAAGGGTCGACGACGCCCTCGATCAGTGGCACCTGCTAGAGCTGCTAGGGTGGAGATAGAGCCCGAGCAGCATGTGGATCAGGGGGCAACCCAGGTACCACCAGCTCCAGTACCAGCTCCATTACCAGCTCCATTGCCCACTTCTGGGCCAGCTCCAGCCGCAGCTCATCCTCTAGATATTCGGGGATTACTATTACAGCTTTTGGGTGTGATTGGAGAGCGTCCTTCTGAGGTAGCGCAGATATCCGCTCAGGGGGCAGCCTTGGGTGCACAGAGCTCAGGAGCGCAGCCTGCTACTATGGCTCCCCGTGCGGAGGTCATTCCGGTTCCATCTATTGCACAGCCTCTTGCTCCTCACCCAGCTATGACAGAGTCAGAGCAGAAGGCGTTGGGTAGGTTTTTGAGGTTAGCACCTCCGAGGTTTGCTGGTACTTCTGGACAGGATCCACATGACTTTATTACTACTTTTGAGGAGATGTTGCATCATTTGGGTTTGTTGGAGACTCACGGGGTTGGTTATACTACCTATCAGTTGGAGGGCTCAGCAAAGTTATGGTGGAGGGCCCAGGTTGCTTGTAGACCACCATCGTCACCTTCTTTGACCTGGTCTGAGTTTTATGAGGTCTTTATGGCCAAGTTCCTACCTTAGAGTGATCATGAGCGTCGCAGGGAGAAGTTTACTCACCTTATGCAGGGGTCTATGACTGTCTTGGAGTATGAGACCCGTTTTCATCAGCTAGCATCGTTTGGAGCTATGATCATTCCTACCGAGGCAGATAGGATTCGCAGATTTGTATGGGGTTTGAGGCCAGAGATCAGGCAGCCAGCTGAGATATTGATTGCCGGTGGTCGGTCATTTCAGGCTATCGTAGACTATGCCTGCACTGTGGAGTACTTACAGCGACATGATCAGGGGTCCAGAGATAAGAGGCCTCGACATCAGGGTGTCTACAGTGGTTCCAGATGTGGTGGTAGAGGTCCTGGCTAGTGGAGCCGGAGTTATCAGCCACAGCAGCACCAGGGTCAGTCCAGCCAACCGGTTCAGGCTTCCCTTCAGACTTTTGGTAGTACCCAGTTCGAGCAGGGTCAGAGCAGCCATCAGGGCTATGGCTGCCAGTCTTTGAGGGGTACAGTTTCTGGGGCATCAGGCCGTGGTGGTTATATGGGATTTGCTGGTTTATCTCGATCGAGTAGGCCGCCAGGGTCTTGTTTTACTTGTGGCGTGATTGGTCATTTTGCTAGAGATTGCCCTCAGCAGGGTACAGTTCAGTTGGCCGAGCCTTTACGAGCAGTTCAGCCCCCGGCTAGAGGGGGTGGTCGTCAGGGTAGAGGTGGTGCTCTGTGCGGCAGAGCAGGTGGTAGGGATGGCGGTTGGGCAAGTGGAGGTCGTCGTCATTTTTACGTGGTCCCTAGGAGACCAGAGGCAGAGGCCTCAGATGCTGTGATTACATGTACGATTTCTGTGTGCCATCAGTCTGCTATGGCTTTATTTGATCCTGGATCCACTTGTTCATATGTATCTGCCTATTTTGTGCCTTGTTTGGGGTTGTCTATTGAGTCATTATCTGTTCCTGTTTCTGTTTCGACCCCAGTAGGAGATTCTTTAGTAGTGGATCAGATTGTGAGATCTTGTATGCTATCTATTGGTGATTCAGAGACTTGGGGTGATTTGATGATTCTTTATATGCTAGATTTCTATGTGATACTGGGCATGGACTGGTTATCCCCTCACCATGTGATTTATGATTGTTATGCCAAGACCATTACCGTAGTTGTGCCCGGTGTATCCCCAGTTATATGGCAGGGTTCTGTTAGCCATGCAACATCTAGGATCATCTCTTGTCTTCGACCTAGGAAGTTTATTTCCCGTGGGTGTTTAGCTTATCTAGCATATGTCCGAGATGTTAGTGCTGACCCTACTTCTCCTAAGTCTGTTCCTGTGGTTAGAGACTTTCTCGATGTGTTTCCTACCGACCTGCCAGGCCTTCCACCTGAGAGAGATATTGATTTTGCTATTGAGCTAGAGTCGGGCACCAGGCCCATTTCTATTTCTCCTTACCGTATGACTCCTGCTGAGTTGAGGGAGTTTAAGGAGCACCTCCAGGATCTGTTAGCTAAGGGGTTTACTATACCTAGTGTGTCACCTTGGGGTGCTCCTGTTCTCTTCGTGAAGAAGAAGGATGGGTCGATGTGCATGTGTATTGATTATCGGCAGCTGAATAGGGTGACAGTGAAGAATAGGTATCCGATGCCGAGGATTGATGACTTGTTTGACCAGCTTCGGGGTTCAGTCATGTTTGAAGATTTATTTGAGGTCTGGCTACCATCAGTTGAGGATTAGGGCGGAGGACATCCCTAAGACAGCATTCAGGACACGTTATGGCCATTATGAGTTCCTGTGATGTCTTTTGGGTTGACTAATGCCCCCGCAGCCTTTATGAACTTGATGCACAGGGTTCTTGGCCCGTATTTGGACTCATTTGTGATAGTTTTTATAGATGACATCTTGGTATACTCGCGTAGTAGAGATGAGCATGAGCAGCACTTGAGGGTTATACTCCAGACTTTGAGAGATCATCGGCTTTATGCCAAGTTCTCAAACTGCGAGGTTTAGCTTGAGTCAGTAGCATTACTAGGGCACGTGGTGTCTAAGGATGGGATTAGGGTTGACCCGGGAAAGATTTCTGCGGTTTATGATTGGCCTAGACTTACTACTGCTACTGAGGTTCGCAACTTTATTGGGTTAGCAGGTTACTACAGACGGTTCGTCGAGGGATTTTCTTCCGTAGAAGCACCCTTGACTATGCTGACTAGGAAGGATGTCCCATTTTAGTGGTCGGATCAGTGCGAGGATAGCTTCCAGAGGCTTAAGGCCTTATTGACTTCAGCTCCAGTTTTGACTTTGCCGGTTGAGGGTCAGAGCTTCTCCGTGTATTGTGATGCTTCTGGGGTTGGTCTTAGTTGTGTATTGATGCAGCAGGGTGGAGTAATAGCATATGCGTCGAGGCAGCTGAAGGTTCACGAGTGCAACTACCCCACTCATGACTTAGAGTTGGCAGCGGTAGTTTTCGCGCTCAAGATCTGGAGGCATTACCTATATGGAGTTCACTGTGAGATCTTCACCGATCACCATAGTCTTCAGTATATCACGAGTCAGCGAGAGTTGAACTCGAGACAGAGGAGATGCGTCGAGTTACTGAAGGATTATGACTTCACTATTCTGTATAATCCGGGCAAGGCAAACGTGGTAGCGGATGCCTTGAGCCGGAAGGCAGTGAGTATAGGTAGCCTAGTCTCAGTTTCAGAGCGACCGTTGGCCTTGGACATCAAGTCCTTGGCTAACCGTTTGGTTAGGCTTGACTTGTTAGATCCTAGCAGGGTTCTCGCCAGTGTTGAGGTACGTTCTAGTTTGATTGATCAGATTCAGAGCCGTCAGTTTGAGATCAGCAGTTGTGTGACCTTCGTGATCGGGTTGTTCAGGGTGAGACTAGCCAGGATACTCTATATTCAGATGGGATTCTGAGGTTTGATAGTCGCCTTTGGGTTCCGAGGATTAGTGATTTGATTCAGTTGATACTTCATGAGGTACATTGTACTAGATACTCCATCCACCCTGGCACAACAAAGATGTATAAAGACTTGAGACAACTTTACTGGTGGAGTGGTATGAAGCGGGATATAGCGGAGTTCATATCTCGATGCTTAAACTATCAGCAGGTTAAGTTCGAGCACATGAGACCTGGTGGTTTGATGCAGCGACTTCCCATTCCTGAGTGGAAGTGGGAAGGGATTACTATGGACTTCATTGTAGGTTTGCCTCGTACTTCTCATGGGTTTGATTCCATATGGGTGATTGTTGATAGGCTGACTAAGTCAGCACATTTCTTGCCGGTTCAGACTTCTCATGGCGCAGAGAGGTTAGCTCAGATCTAACTTCATGAGATTGTTCGGTTGCATGGGGTTCCAGCTTCTATTGTTTCAGACCGCGGCACTCAGTTCACATCTCAGTTCTGGAGGGCTATTCAGTGAGATTTGGGTACAGAGGTTCATCTTAGTACCGCCTTCCACCCTCAGACAGATGGTCAGTCCGAGAGGACCATTCAGATTTTGGAGGACATGCTTCGGGCCTGTGTTTTTGACTTTGGAGGTTCTTGGGATCAGTTTGTTCCCTTGGCAGAGTTTGCTTATAATAACAACTTCCATTCGAGTATCGGCATGGCACCTTTTGAGGCTTTGTATGGCAGGCGTTGCAGATCACCGGTAGGTTGGTTTGATGGTTTTAGTTCTAGGCCACAGAGCACATATTTGCTTCGAGATTCCTTGGATCAGGTTCGAGCGATTCAGGACAGACTTCGGGCAGCTCAGAGCAGGCAGAAGAGTTATGCTGACCATAGGCTTCGTGCCTTGGAGTTTAGTGTCGGTGACTTGGTGTTTCTCCGTGTATCGCCCATGAAGGGCGTGATGAGATTTGGTAGGCGGGGCAAGCATAGCCCCAGGTACATTGGGCCATTTGAGATTCTACAGAGGGTTGGTAGCGTTGCCTATCAGTTAGCCTTGCCTCCGATGTTTTCATCTATACATACTGTATTTCATGTTTCGATGTTGCGTCGGTATGTCCCAGATGAGTCTCATGTGTTGCAGTGGGATTCAGTTCAGTTGGGTGAGGGTTTAGCCTTTGTTGAGGAGCCGACGGCTATTTTGGCCAGAGATGTCAGGAGATTGAGGTCTCGAGAGATCCCGGTTGTTAAGGTTCAGTGGAGGCACCGTCCAGTCGAGGAGGCTACCTGGGAGACCGAGAGAGATATGTGGGCTCAGTATCCGCAGCTGTTTGAGCCTCCAGGTACCCCCTTGACCTTGACTTTCAAGGATGAAAGTCCTTTTTAGTAGTGGATGATGTAATGGCCCTTCCGGTTATTTCCACGTATACGTTTTCCTTGTACCGTTAGAGCTTGTTTGTAGCGGCACCAAGTCATTTAAGTCTTGTCGGGACCGGTAGTTTGGTGCCGGGGCCATTTGTTTGGTCGTATAATAAGTTTTGAAGTCAAGCAAGTCGGCAAAAGTTATCGTAAGTTTCTTTAATAAATTTTCTGAACTTTGGGTAAAATGTCTCAGAGCTTTTCTCTCAATATATAAATAGTTAGAAGTCCCCCGAAACACCAAATCGAACGTCTACGAGTCTAGTTTTCAACGCACAAAACCTCACATCCAATGGATCTCGGAGTAAAAAGTTATGACTGTTTTACCGCGGACTGTCTGGCAGAAACCGGGTTGCGAACCGGGTCGCGAACCGGGTCGGGTCAAAATTGATTTAAAGCCTCAACTTCACGTTTTAAAACTCCATTTCAGTTCTAAAACAGTGAGAAAAAATAAGGGAGGGTTCCAAGAGAGTTCTTGAGTATCAAAATCGTGCGATGGTGAATTGCGAGCCTAAGTTTGAGAATTTATTAACATCGCGTGTATTTGAAAATATTTTATTTGAAAGTTGAATTTGGTAAAAAGTTATATTATTATTACCTTTTAAAAATATTTTAAAGGTTTATGAAAAGGATTTTTGTTACGATATAATGGTATATGTATTTATTTTATAAGGTTTTTGTACATTGTAATATTTTAACGGAGATAGTAAATTTAGTTATGCTAAAAATTATTATTATAATATAGTAGATTTTGTTTGAAATAATTTTCTATGAATTATGATATATTAAAAAAGTTATATTTATTTTACCATGAATATATGCAATACCCGAGTATATATATAACGGGATAAAATACTTTGGGTTGACACCAAACTCTACGTGGAGTTGTGGAAAGTGCACAGAATGCTGCATAATGCCACTAGGCATTCCACTAATATCTCCAAAGATATATATCTATATTATATAGTATATCTCTTCTCATTTTACCAACTTTTTTTAAGTCCTTTCCATTTCTGTATTTAGAAAGAAGACGTTGCAGCAACAAATGTTACCCTCTACATACGTATACAGAGAGAATTAGGTGGAACTAAATATATTTTGACGTTGTGTTTAATTTTGAAAAGGAAATCAATTATCTACGTCAAGTTATTCAAGTCCGAGTTCGAGTGTGATTTCGTTTCGGAGCTTTTTTGGAGAAGTTCAAGCTTGTCATCGGACGACAGGTAGGTTACGGTTTATTTTCCCTAGACTCCGCATATATAGGATAAAATTTTATATATGGGCATCCTTGGGTTGGTTTATTAGGTTGGTACCACAGACCTCGACCGCTTTATTCATGTCCGCCTACTTTTGTTCTTCCGTTGTTTGTAGTACTTGCCGATATATTTTATTTACCCTTGTGGTCCTGTGAGACCTTGTTGACTCTGGAACATAGAAGGTAGGATTTTGGGAATGTCCGCGAGTCCCGGGCATAGAATTATCCTTCTAGGCTGGTTATGCTTGCTGAGTAGTTGTGGCCTGTGCAGGGTCGATAGGTTGATTGTGAGCTGCTGGGCAGCTATTGTGTTTGATCATACCATTTCCATGCATATAAAGAGGTTTTATCCATGTTTTACTATGGTTTGGGCTTCGGGCCTACTGACACTATTTTCTAAACCTTGGCATGTCTCCCGGGGGCCGTTTTTGATTGGAAATAATTTGGAAATAGTTTGATTTAACTTGTGAATATTCTTGGGTAAAAGAAAGTAAAATTATGATTTAAATCACCAGTTTTACGATTAACGCTAGACTCGGCAGGGCCGGGGTGCTAGTTGAGTTTTCTTTCTATTTGAGATAATTTTAGCCTCGGTCGGACCGAGCACCCGAGATGACTTTCTATTGTTTAGACCCGGTTATGCCCAGGCACCCTTGGAGGGGTTTTTTTTGAGATATTTTCCTACTACTTTAGTCCTGGACAGGGTCTGGGCATGCATATTCGAGACTGGGTCTGTATCTTGAAACCGGACTTGCTTCCGGATGACATATTTTGATACTGAGTTTTAGTATGGGGTCAGGGACCTCCATGGGCCTTGCAATCCGGGCCTGGGGCATCAGGCTGCGTGTGCCGGAGGAAGGGTATACGGTGGAGTAGAGGTATACGGGCAGTGTCCTTCCATGGAACCTACCTGCTGGTCCGGATCGGCACCGGAGGAGGTACATACAGAGATACCATTTCACTTGAGATCTTCATGCATCAAATCATTCATTGTTTGAGGCTCCACCCTTGTTTGTTGTTTGTTAATTGTACGCTCCGGTAGTATGGGATGCCGGAGGTTTTGTTTTCACTTGTTTGTGTTCCTCGGTTGTATAGGCGGCCGGGGGACTGTAGGTAGACTCTTGCTATTTACTTACAAAATTGTTCCCTCTTACGGTTAAGTATGAAATTGGTTAATGCTAGACTGTTAGTTTCTGGATTTGAGATTGATATGATTAGTTGAGTTTGATTCATGTCTCTGAGCATGCCTATCATTACTCTTTCCCTCTTCTTATACTTGAGGTTACCGGTATACCGTCCATTTCGTAAACTTATTATGTATACACTGTTATTTCAAGGACCCCAGGTGCGTTATTTCTTACTTTCACCTGTGCCTATGGTGTGTATATTCTGCTTACTTGCCTCACATGTGGTTCTGTTGATTTCCCTCTGGGCTAGTTCCTGTGTACCTTTTGTTGATCTTTGTGACTACTTGCT
The DNA here is from genome assembly GCA_003996215.1 of Jaltomata sinuosa. Taxonomy (NCBI): domain Eukaryota; kingdom Viridiplantae; phylum Streptophyta; class Magnoliopsida; order Solanales; family Solanaceae; genus Jaltomata; species Jaltomata sinuosa. Next base: position 9,829 of record QJPP01005804.1, read on the forward strand.
TCTATTCTGTCTGTTACTACGCTTTTATATTATATGTGCCCAGTCGGCCTATGATACCTACTGGGTACCTTATGCTTCGCATTTGGTGCTCACCCTACCCCCTGCATCTTTGGGTGCAGATCCTAGCGTGGGCCATCGCCGTTAGATCGTTGTAAGTCGTGCTTGGAGATCTGTTGGGGATTACTTCAGACTGAGGGTGAGCTCTTGGCGATCGGAGCTTAGCTTTAGTATATCTTTTGCTTTATGTACTCTAGTACCACTCAGAGACATCTGTATATATTGTTTTGGATCGTTTGCACTCCATGTATGTAGTTTTAGCTCTATACTATGATACCAGGTCTTGGGGTTTGGTTTAGTTTCCGCATATGTATATATTTATATCCCTTTTATCTATTCTCTTCGTCTTGTTCCCTTATTTGTTAGATAGTAGCCCATTACTAACTGTCCTGGGCTACGGGGATTGGTTCACCTACCGGGGGTTGTAGGTGCCATCATGACCGAGAAATAGGTTGTGACACTATGCTTAAAGTAATTAATTTTTACACATGTCTCCCACATGTTTATTACCTATCTATTTTTGTATTTATGATACTTCGTAAGTTTAGTATATATATTATCTCTAAATATGTTATTTTTTTTGTTTATTGAAAAATAAATTTTCTTATCTTTAATTTTGTCTAATAAGCTAGTTTGTATGAACGTGTTTCGCCTGTGTATAACATATATATTAGTTATTACCTAAGTTACTTTAAATATAGTTTTAAAATCTAGTTAGCAAAGCTATCAATCAGGACATCTAGATTTTAAGCATGTGTTTCGTACGTATATCACATATATAGCAGTTATTACACGTTACTTTAAACATGATTTTGAAATCTTCTTAGCAAAATTATTTGTCATTGAAACATTTTTTTGAACTATCATAGCAAAAGTAGAACACACATAAGATGAAAGATGAAAATAAAACCATGAGTAGCCCATATATTCTCTTCACATTTTATCAAATTATATTGCATAGTTGATACTCTTCTCTAGTATTTCTTACATTAGAGAAAAAATATTATCATTTATAATCAAATATGCATAATGTAAAATTTTCTCCCCCTACAATTGTAATACCTTGTCGTATACTACATCAATGTCATTTATGATGTTGAACATTTCGTATTCATTTTGAATTCATGAATCATGTACAAACACACATGTCATCGTTAGAGCAAGATATAATCCTACGTTCTCGTATAGATGTATCTAAAAAAAAATTCCAGGAGATCTACTATCAGTTCAGCATCCCTCATACAAAATGTGAGTTCATGAAGAAATTCTAGAGTTATTATCTTGTCAGCATCGTCTTTGAGTCGTAATCTCCCGATCTGTCACAGTCCAAAATTTGGCATGATGGCGCCTACTAAATTTCCCCAGTAGGCAAGTCATACCCCAATCTATGATACAATAATTTACACTAAACGGATAAAATTGAAATAGAATAATAGTAAGATAAGGTCCACTAGCATAGATATATACAAAACGGTATAAAATATACAATGGACCCTAAAGAGACTAAGGAAGATAAAACATATATACTAGGGATCAAACCCTAGACCTAGTCCACCGGTACAAGAGCGTCTAGGTACTGAAATAACGCTATGCAAGATGCTACTGTCTACCAAAATATACAAAATACCAATAATATGTATAGAGGAAAATCAGTAAATCTCCAGATTCTAGGAGCTCACCACAAGAACTTAGAACCACATTATCATAAAACCCGTTATGAATCACATTACAAAACTATTCATAACATCACATTCCCGCTATCATACAACAATAGCCCTTTCCCCCTATGGTTCCCAACCAAACCCGATTGTCCTGAAACCAGAGTTTCCCCACAGTCACAAATCATTTTATCCCCTTACCATTTTTATCAACGATAAGTCCATGCCGAAAAATTTAGTACAAACTTTTCAGTTAAATCACATAGCAATTTATCCCTTAACTAATCACACATAACCAAGTTATGACCTCTCCCTGACCACGAATTTTATAGTAATTCAAGCAATTAAACACCACACATTCGCAGGCATTCAAATAATACAAATACACATAAGAACAATCTCAAGCTTGATCACTAAAACAGGTCATGTTTATTATCCTTTATTCACCTTAGGGAAGACAGTAAGTCGATCATCCATGCTTTACACAGCCTCTATGGCCAAATACCAATTGGAACCTTCCCGGTTCGAACTTTACTTGCTGTGTTGATTTAGATGGGGTCAACGATGTTAATTTACCTTGTTGAGATACCAATTGGAATCAAAAGATACCAATTGGACTCAACCCATACAAGCAAGCAACAAAACGCACAAAAAGTGTGAAGGAAGTGGAATGATTTCCTAAAATGCTTTATAGCTTCCCAAGGATTAGATGTGGACATGAACACACCAATCTGCAGGACTTTATTCAACATTTTCTCTTGTACTGGGAGACCGATAACCTAGGCTCTGATACCAAATTGTCATGACCCAATAACTGGGTCATGCGGGTACCTACTCTATATCACCTACATAGGAGAACTTTTACCAACTGATAAAACAAGCATGCATAAGAATTAAGAAACATGAAAATTTGTCTTATTACAAATAAAAACCAATCTCAAACTTGATTACACTGAAACCTTTTCGAAAATACTATTGAACCCCTCCCTTGGAACTAGTCTAAACAGGTACAAGAGCTTCTAAGAGGATAGAAAAAAATAAGGCACATCTCCCACCATAGGAAGAAATGAGTAGAAGCTTCTCGAGATCATTATCGTATTCACCTAAGAAACATCAATTGATCCTGCAACCAGACTATACCCAAATGGTATAGCAAGAGTAGTACAAGTACAAATAATATGTACTAGTAAGCATCATTGGTCGACCCAAATCTTCCACAAAACATCATGTAAATATTCAAAGAAGGTATGAAATTTGAAAATTATACAGTTAGGGTCCCTTATCAACAACTTCTACTACCCAGATATGCTGCCTGTGAATTCCATTCACTCTTCCGCAAGCCTCAATACCCTATTCTTCTACAAGCTCAAAATATTATAAAACACCCCACTCTATTAACCTGATCATACACTGACCCTTATAACCCTTAGACTCTCCAAGAATACCCTTGCTACTAAACACTAGATATACCTTCCAATCGTCAACCCTATTACCAATTAGCCAGCTATCCCCGTAGCGGGCCTTTTACTCTCACTCAAAATCCTAGGTCAGTAACCCTAACACCCAACCCTTAGTCAAGTCAACAAACTACCCTAAGACATCCCAATCGACCACCTGACTCATCAACCATATACACATGTCCCAACCTACAAGGTAATAGACCACATGACATTATGACACATTCTTCAAGCAACCCGGACCACCCAAGGGTCCCTAGGACATCATCTATGGCGTTCAACATGCAATCTCGGTGTACTCAAGGAACTACCTTAGCACTTAAACATACCAACCCAGCCACTCATGGACCAACATAAAGTAATAATATCAAAACAAATAAAATTGGTTCACTCATAAAACCAACACACATAACAATAATCAAACCTATATTAGGCGTAGTACTCGAGCCAACCATAAGTGAAAATGTACCTTGCATGGTACCCAAGCCAAATAACGAATAACCTATACCATACGTGGTACTCAAGCTAACCAATATTTTGTACCAGGAATGGTACCCAAGCAAATCAAAGAAATCACATATATCATAGCAATCACAACCGCAATGAATAACATACCATACTTGTACAACCAACAAGTATTTAAAACAACTTCATGGCATGAGATTGTCACTTCAAATATCACTAACACTTTTCCCTTTTTCCCTGAACACACATAGTGCAAGTAATACTAAGAGAAGTTATAATGCACACATTATGAATTTGGAATACAACAACCATCACCCACCACAAACAGGTATGATTCCTTATTCTAACCTTGATGACCTGTCCGAAGACTAACCCCCGGCTTATTCAGTTAAGCACATTAATTCTTATACCTCAATTCTTAGATTTATTCAAGAATACTCAAACATCCACAGGAAACCATCCCCTAATACCACGAACCTAGTACCTCCTAGCTCATCTGTTTCCCTTATTATACCTCCACGGGGAACCTACTATGACCTAGCAACCTTGTTACACATAATCATCACTTTATTTTAGAATCCACCAAAATTGAGTAACCAAGGATTAAAAACCATAATATAAACACAAACAATCAGGTAAAGGGTCCACAATACTCATAACAATAATTTTCCACCTAATCAGAAAGGTTAACCATATTTTATCCATCCAAACACCACGCTCGAGGGTCTAAGCATGCAATCTCCTGTCAATCTACATATGTCATGTATTTCAACCAAGGTCTAATCTACTCAATTAAACCTAGACTACCTGGATGCCAAGCAGCTATTGCATAAGTCTGAACACAAACTTTTGGCTCTGTGGAGGCAAATTCTGATGAGAACTAGGCATGAAATCCATGGGTTTTACCCCATCCAAGTGGAAATCCCTCCTCTCCATTACTTCCTATCCATGAGGCACCCTAGGAGGGTTTTTGGAGTAAGCCTCATATTTTTTGAAACAAAAGAGGAGAAATTAGAAATAGAATACCCGTATTCCTGGGTTATTGTTCCGTCAGCCTGAACAAGACTTCAAATTTTGAATTTTTTTATTGTGTCACACTAAATTAAATCGAGAGAGTATTTTCATACTTCCGTAAACCTCAATGAGGTATCATTTAATAACGATTGAACAAGTTATTAAAATAAGCCAAACCCTCTATAAATCCCAAAATCCCATTGTTTTGCCAAAAATAGTATTTTTATGCCAATAACTGATACACCGCGATGAAATAAATAATGACACAAATAGTGAGAGGGAAATTAACCCAATAAGCACATCAATATTTAACCAATCAAAGTAAGGGCATGCAAGGTCTACATGGTAAGAAATGGTACTATCCTACTAAAAATATGATTCAAAAAGCACTAAGCTAGCTATAAGTTCCCAAGGTTCCCGACCTAAAGCAAGAAACTTACCAAGACTAAGATATGGTAACCAATGCTAATCTTAAGGCTGCTACCCCGACTATGCCAATTCTAAAGGGAACAAGGACATCCCAAACTAAGGACCCCAACCCCCAATTCTATACTAAAGAACCTAAATCAGCTACAAGGATCATAAGCACTTAAATAAACATATCCAAACCGCAATATCCCACCAAAAATTATTAAATTATTGTACAAATACCTTAAACAAGCCAAGTCTAAAAGTAGGTAAGCCATAACCTACCTAGAAGTCAAACACGCACGTATGCACCTACTAGGCCAGAGCTTTTATTTTTTGGGAACCCTCTGAGTATTGTCATGCTATCAGAATAGTAATAAATGTGTTAAAACATGAAGAACGATACCCAAAGCACTATTTCAGAATTTGGGCCAACAATTGGGTCAAAATTGACCTGTAGGGTTTGTTTATGAAATCAGAAAAATTAAACCCACCAAAAATGTCCCTCATGGGACAAGGGTCAGATGCTCAATATTTGGGCATAATCAACCTCCAAAAACATGCTCAAACTGTAACACCCCGAAAACGTATCCAACTTTTAAACTCAGACTTGCAGAAAATTTTGGACTTCCAGGGACCACGGGTCAAGTCCACGAGTCATGGAAGGTTCCATGAGTCATGGAAGTGACTCGTGATTCTAGTCCTGCAGACCCTCTTCAGGTCTGACAACCACGAGTCACTCCCATGACTCGTAAAAGTTTCTACGGGTCATGTTGTTGACTCGTGGAACCTGATCAGAAGCAGCCTTAATTCCCTGACTTCCATGACTAGGTTCTACAACTCGTGGAAGCTTCCACGAGTCATCCTGTTAAACCATAGAAAACCTCCTGCAGGTTGAAATTTCTGACAGTTTCCATGATTAGGGATCCACGAGTCGTGGAAAGGTCTACGAGTCATAGACTCCACTCGTGATCCCTGAAGCCGACCAAATTTCTAGCTTTTCTTAATTAAATCCCAGGAGCATTTTGGTAATTTCCCACCCTTTTAACTACTAAGTGAAGTCATTTTGACTATTCCTAGAAGGGTTTTCACCCATATTATCCTAAGTCTTTTCTAAGCTCCTCATTCACCTCCCAAAAAGAAAAAGTTCCTCTCAACCTTCAAGTCTCCAAGCTTCAAGTTCAAGCCTCCTAGATCTTTCCATTGAAGTGGGTTATCTTCTTCTAAGGTATGTGGGTCTTCAACAATGGGTTCTTTCACCCTTGTGCCCAAAAATCCCCAATCCTTATGTTGAATTCTGAACTTAGGAATTTAGGGTTTTGATCAAAATTGAAGAAAGTTTATGAAATCAGTTTCTATGTTTAAATTCATGGTTTCTTATTGATTATACATGATATGTTCATGATTCCTTCATTGGTTTTAAAATCCCAAGCATGAGAATTGATTTCTAGCATGAATCCATGAAATTGCATGTTTTCAAGAGAAACATGGCATGATTAGATATTATGGCCTATATGTATTTAAGAAATTGCATGCCAAATTCTTCAAGTATGAATTTAGAAAGAAAAGAATGTTTTGAATTATGGCTTTTCTAAGCACTATGAACTATGTTATGAAAGTTGAATGATACCTGATGTGTTTTCATGCATTATGAATAAGATTTGGCATGAGAGTATGCCCTTATGAAATTATGAGCTATATGTGCATGTTTTGGGAGTAGTATTTAGCACCGAGTGGATGGGGTGAGAGTACCTTTAGTCCCAGAAACTATGTTGCCAGCGTAGGTTATGATATGATATGACATATCCCTTAAAGGCTTATGAGACTGGACCCACATCTTTATGTATGGTGTCCTTGCCTTAACGGGGCATAGGACAACTTTGCTAACTAGGGTTATATAGTTGGGTATGGTGGCTATTTCCTTGGCAGGGTTCAAAGTCAGTTGTGCTAACTAGGGTTATCTAGTTAGATTCCATGTAGCTCACATATTCTCATGTCGGTTATAAGAAACTCCTGTATATATGTTTTTTTAAGTTTTCTAAGCCTTATAAAATCTCTTATGAACCATCATTTAGAAGTTGGCTTTTGCACCATGATTCAGCTTTCCATTATGATATCTTCTCATGATACTTTATATGCATGGATTATGTTTAAGTACATTTTAAAGCATGTTTTATCATACTTTTGCATTGCTCACATACTTAGTACATTCCATAGTACTAATGCATATTGCAGTGCATCCTTTGATGATGCAGATTCAGGTTTCCCTTCTCAGGTATATGGTTAGAGTTCCCGGCCACTCTCAGTCAGCCTTGGTGAGTCCTCATAATTCGAGGACTAGACTTTACTCTAGCTTTATGTTCCCTTTCTTTCTAGATTGTCGAGTTAGTTGGGGTATTATGCCATCAACTCCTTATGCTAGTCTTAGAGTCTTTTCAGACATAGATGTTATGGAATGATCTTTGAGTTATATACCTTATTTGACTTATCTATCTATGATTATGTTTCCTATTTTGGATTTACTTTTGATACTTCTGCTATGCTTCCTTTATGTTTGCTTGATAATAATATGACCAAGGGTTTGCTTGGGACCCTTGTGGTACTAAGTCCCATGTTACGTCTAGGGGGTAACCTCGGGGCGTGACAAACTTGGTATCAGAGCCTCAGGTTAAAGCGTCCTAGGATGTCTGAAAGCTGCATCGAGTAGAGTCTTTTTCATGTGTGTGAAGCATGCCACACATATGAGAGGGAAGCTACGAGATGTCTTAGAAAACTTCACTTCCTTCATGATCATTTCATGCGATAGATCTTAATTCTTATGTTCCTCTAATCCTTATCTTGTACATTTCAGACTATGCCTTCTCGACATGCTATGCCTCCCCGAGCCGCTCAGAATGTTGTTCCTTCCGTCCTGGTTCCCGATGTCACGAATGATAAGTTCAGGAATTCCATCCATTTGCTAGCCCAGACTTTGGCCACTCAGGAAAATCAGCAGGCTCCTGCCCCCGTCCATCCTTAAGGTGGGGTAGCAGCCCGAGTTTGTGACTTTTTCCAGATGAACCCAACTAAATTTTGGGGTTCCAAAGTGAGTGAGGACCCGCTCAACTTTATTGATGAAGTGAAGAAGATCTTTGAGGTTATGCAAGTAGTGGGGGTTGATTGTGTGGAGCTTGCATCCTATCAACTCAAGGATGTAGCTCACATTTGGTTCACTCAATAGAAGGAGACTAGGGTGAGGGATGCGATCCCCATGACTTAGGAGTGTTTTGAGAGGGCCTTCCTTGATAGGTTCTTTTCCTGAGAGTTGAGGCAAGCGAAGGTGGAGGAATTTGTGAACTTGAGACAAGGCTCAATGTCAGTGCAAGAGTATAGTCTGAAGTTCACTCAATTGTCTAGCTATGCTCCCTCCATGGTAGCGGACCCGCATGATAAAATGAGCAAGTTTATATATGGGGTTTCTGATGTGGTGAAGAAAGATTATAGGTCTGCTTTGTTTTTGAGTGATATGAACATTTCCCGACTCATGACTTATGCCTATCAGATTGAGGGTGACAAGCTTAGGGAGATTGCAAGGGAGAACAAGAGGGATACATTCGAGGGATCAGGTTTTGGTCATCACAGGTCAGCAGGTCGATATCGCTCTTCTTTCTCGAAGAAGTCATCAGGATCCGTTCATTCTTCTGCTAGTGCTCCTACCCAGGCTCATAAGCCTCATCATGATCAGGGTGGTAGAGGATCTGGTTCCTATTCCCAGTCTCAGGGTAGTGTTACTAAGGGACCTTCCTACCCAGCTTGTGTTAAGTGTGGAAGGAATTATGTTGGTGAGTGTTTGGCCGGTTCGGGTGGTTTCTTCGAATGTGGTCAAGTTGGACATCACATCAGGGATTACCCTCAGCTAAAAAGGGGTAGGGAGGTAGGACACAGCCCACCCCAGCAATTTTAAGAGGTAGACCAGCCCCGCAGAGCGCATCTTCTAGTTCTGGTGGTCAGCACCAGAACTTCCTTTATGCTATATCCTCCCATCAGGATCAGGAGAGTTCTCCAGATATGGTTACCGGTATGTTGAAAGTATTCTCTCTTGATGTGTATGCTTTGTTGGACCCCGGTGCTTCCTTATCTTTTGTAACCCCTTATATTGCTTGCAAGTTTGAGATTCGTCCTGAATTTCTTTTAGAACCCTTTCATGTTTCTACTCTTGTTGGTGAGTCAGTCCTAGCCGAAAGAATCTTCCAAAATTGCCCGATCTCAGTCCTTCATAGAGTCACTTCAGCGTATCTAGTAGAGTTGGAGATGACTAATTTTGCTATTATTCTTGGTATGGATTGGTTGTATGCATGTTATGCTTCTGTTGATTGTCATACTCGGGTTGTCAGTTTCAAGTTCCCTAATGAACCCGTTTTAGAATGGCAAGGTATCCCCCCTTCCTTGAAAGGTCGCTTCATATCCTATATTAAGGCTAGGAAGATGATTTCTAAAGGCTATGCCTATCATATAGTTTGAGTTGTGGACACAGAGTCTGAGACCCCACCTATTCAGTCTGTCCCAGTTGTGAATGAATTCCCAGAAGTGTTTCCCAAGGATTTACCCAGAGTCCCTCCCGAGTGGGAGATAGACTTTGGGATAGATCTTCATCTGAATACAAATCCTATCTTTATTCCTCCTTCTAGAATGGTGCCCACAGAACTTACAGAGTTGAAGGATCAGTTGAAAGACTTGCTTGATAAGGGTTTCATAAGGCCTAGTATTTCTCCTTGGGGTGCCCAAGTTTTGTTTGTTCGAAAAAAGAATAGGTCTCTTAGGATGTGCATTGATTACTTCCAATTGAACAAGGTAACAATCAAGAATAAGTATCCCTTCCCTAGGATTGATGACTTGTTTTATCAGCTTCAGGGTGCTAGTTTCTTCTTTAAGATCGACCTTAGGTCCGATTATTATCAGCTTCGAGTTCGAGAGTGTGATGTGGCTAGGTGTCCTAACTGTCAACAAGTCAAGATGGAGCATCAACGACCAGGTGATTTTCTTCAAGATATTGACCTTGCCACTTGAAAATGGGAAGCAATCAATATGGACTTTATTACTGGGTTGCCTCATACTCGAAGACAACACGATTCCATTTGGGTAATCATTTACCGGATGACCAAGTCATCCCACTTCTTGGCTGTTAAGACTACGGATACAGTGGATGATTATGACAGACTCTACATTTGGGAGATAGTCTGATTGCATGGTGTCCCTTTGTCTATCATTTTAGATAGGGGTCCTTAGTTTACATCTCAGTTTTGAAAGTCATTTAAGAAAGGTCTTGGTACCCAGGTGAATCTTAGCATAGCTTTTCACCCTCAAACGGATGGCCAGGCTGAGCGTACTATTATGACTTTGGAGGATATGTTGAGGGCCTGTGTTATTAACTTCAAAGGAAATTGGGATAATTACTTACCTCTTATTGAGTTAGCCTACAATAAAAGTTTTCACTCTAGCATCCAGATGGCCCCATATGAGGCATTTTATGGCCGGAGATATAGATATCCTATTGGTTTGTTCGAGGTTGGTGAGGCAGCCTTGATTAGTCTAGATTCTGTGCATAAGACCATGGAGAAAGTTTAGCTTATTCGGGAAAGGTTGAAGACCGCTCAGAGTCGACAAAAATCAAATATGGATGTGAGGAGAAGGGAGTTGGAATTTGAGGTTGATGATTGGGTTTTCCTTAAGGTGTCACCCATGAAGGGTGTGATGATGGAGTTGCCAACAAAGTTGGAAGCGGTTCATCCAGGTTTTCATATTTCCTTATTGAAGAAGTGTGTTGGTGATCCGACCTTGATTGTTCCTATAGAAGATGTGGGCGTGAAGGATAGTCTCACTTATGAGGAGGTTCCCGTGGAGATCCTTGATCGTCAGGTTCGGAGATTGAGAAACAAAGAAGTCACTTTGGTGAAAGTCCTTTGGAGGAATCAGCTTGTAGAAGGTGCCACTTGGGAAGCGGAGGAGGCCATGAAGGCCAAATATCCTCATCTCTTTTCTTGCGACTCAGTTCCAGCTTGAGGTAATAGTTTCCTCCTTAGTATGTCCCTACGATTCTATTCTACCGATTTCTCTTATGATCCTAGCATGCCTCCATGTTTTATGAAGTTAGTTTATCATGTTTTCAAGTTGAGAAGTTTAGTTTTCATGATGTTCCCTTGATTTCTATGTTTTGAGGTTTGGTTGGGCTATTTTCCCAAGGGGGAGATATTGTAACACCCAAGAAATGTATCCAGCTTTTAAACTCATACTTGCAGAAAATTTTGGACTTCCAGGGACCACGGGTCAAGTCCATGAGTCATGGAAGGTTCCACAAGTCGTGGAAGTGACTAGTGATTCCAGTCCTACAGACCCTCCTCAGGTCTGACAAACACGAGTCACTCCCACAACTCGTAGAATTATCTATAGGTCGTATTGTTGACTCGTGGAACCTGATCAGAAGCAGCCTTAATTCTCTAACTTCCACGACTAGGTTCTACGACTCGTGGAAGCTTCCACGAGTCGTCCTGTTGAATCTTAGAAGACCTCCTGCAGGTTGAAATTTCTGGCAGTTTCCACAATTAGGGATCCACGATTCGTGGAAAGGTCAACGAGTCGTAGACTCCAATCGTGATCCCTGAAGCTGACCAAATTTCCAGCTTTTCTTAATTAAATTCCAGGGGAATTTTGGTCATTTCTCACCCTTTTAACTACTAAGTGAAGTTGTTTTGACTATTCCTAGTAGGGTTTTCACCCATATTATGCTAAGTCTTTTCTAAGCTCCTCATTCACCTCCCAAAAAGAAAAAGTTCCTCTCAAGCTTCAAGTCTCACAAGCTTCAAGTTCAAGCCTCCTAGATCTTTCCGTTGAAGTGAGTTATCTTCTTCTAAGGTATGTGGGTCTTCAATAATGGGTTATTTCACCCTTGTGCCCAAAAATCCCCAATCCTTATGTTGAATTATGAACTTAAGAAATTTGGGTTTTGATAAAAAAAATGGGGAAAGTTTATGAAATCAGTTTCTATGTTTAAATTCATGGTTTCTTATTGATTATACATGATATGTTCATGATTCCTTCATTGGTTTTAAAATCCCAAGCATGAGAATTGATTTCTAGCATGAATCCATGAAATTGCATGTTTTCAAGAGAAACTTGGCATGATTACATATCATGGCCTTTATGTATTTAAGAAATTGCATGCCAAATTCTTCAAGTATGAATTTAGAAAGAAAAGCATGTTTTGAATTATGGCTTTGCTAAGCACTATGAACTATGTTATGAAAGTTGCATGATACCCGATGTGTTTTCATGCATTATGAACAAGATTTGGCATGAGAGTATGCCCTTATAAAATTATGAGTTATATGTGCATGTTTTGGGAGTAGTATTTAGCACCAAGTGGACGGGGTGAGAGTACCCTTAGTCCTAGAAACTACGTTGCCAGCGTAGGGTATGATACGATATGACATGTGCCTTAAAGGCTTATGAGAGTGGACCCACGTCTTTATGTATGGTGTCCTTGCCTTAGCGGGGCATAGGACATCTTCGCCAACTAGGGTTATATAGTTGGGTATGGTGGCTTGTTCCTTGGCAGGGTTCAAAGTCAGCTTTGATAACTAGGGTAATATAGTTAGATTCCATGTAGCTCACATAGTCTAATGTCGGTTATAAGAAACTCCCGTATATATGGTTTTTTTAAGTTTTGTAAGCTTTATAAACTCTCTTATGAACTATCATTTAGAAGTTGGCTTGTGCACCATGATTCAGCTTTTAATTATGATATCTTCTCATGATACTCTATATGCATGGATTATGTTTAAGTACATTTTAAAGCATGTTTTATCATACAATGTCTTGCTCACATACGTAGTACATTCCATAGTACTAACGCATATTGCGCTGCATCCTTTGATGATGCAGATTCAGGTGCCCCTTCACAGATATGTGGCTAGAGTTCCCGGCCCCTCTCAGTCAGCCTTGGTGAGTCCTCATAGTTCGAGGACTAGACTTTACTCTAGCTGTATGTTCCCTTTCTTTCCATATTATCGAGTTAGTTTGGGTATTGTCCCATCAACTCCTTATGCTAGTCTTAGAGGCTTTCCAGACATAGATGTTATGGAATAATTTTTGAGTTATATACCTTATTTGACTTATCTATCTATGATTATGTTTCCTATTTTGTATTTCCTTATGATACTTACCCTATGCTTCCTTTATGTTAGCTTGAGAATGCTATGACCAAGGGTTAGCTTAGGATCCTTGTGGTCGTAAGTCCCGTGTTACGTCTAGGGGGTAACCTCGGGGCGTGACATAAACCATCTCCCAATGCTATGAGAAAGCAAGAATTATCGCAGGGAAATTAATAGAATTAGAGCCGAGAACTTACGAAGTTTAGGTGGAAAAAGTACCACAGAAATAAAGGAATTGACCCATAAGCTATACAACTGAATCCACCAGGTTTCCTTCCTATTGAGCTCTCAAAAAATGGTGATTTTCATATAAGAAATGATTCAAAATGAAGAGGAATAATTATATATACTGCTAGGCCACTGCCTTTCGCAAACGCGAGGAGGTTATCCCGTATGTGATCTCTCATAGGTTGTTAGCCCCTCATGAACATGGAGACGAGAAGAGGTCAGGGCCTAGAGCACCTTTTTTGTGGATGTAGTGAAGTCATCACATACATAGGATCGCAAATGCAGTCAGCCCCTCACAAACACGGAGGGTTGGGTATGGCTGCACCAGCTGGTGAAAAAATAATTTTTAGCACGTTCAAAATGCTTTTATGGACCCTCGACATTCATCAAGAATCACATGCACTCAAATGAACTATGCTACCCTACCAAAAGTGATATTTCAAACTCAATAGAATTGAGTAAATTCTCAACGGATATTGTTTTAATAAAAAGTGGGTATCACACCCAAAATGTACATTATACCTAAAAGCTAGCTAATAGTCCAAAAAAGGTCCAAAAGTATCGAGACTCAAACAAAAGGTCCTACGAGCACAAAGTCCAAACTCTAGTGCTAATGGTGCTGACGGGATTCCCATTTGAGTATGTTTACTATGAATATTGATCAAAGTCAACTCTTTCAACTCTAAGAGTTTCAAAATAGGGAAATTAGCTTAAAACACAAACAAACTACCCAAAAATTGAACCATCAGTCCTGGTAAATTATAAATGACCTGTAGTTATTATGAGAACTTTCAAAATAGGGAAAAATCTTTAAAATTGAGAAAATGATCTAAATGATCATTAGAACATATATATATATATATATATCACTTAATACCAAAGTTACTTTAAACATAGTTTTGATATCTTGTTAACAAAGTTATCACTCATGCAATATTGTTTTAAACTTATCATAGATGAAGTCGAACATGCATAAATGACAGGTGAAAACTATACCAAGTGTAGCTCTTATATTATCTTCATATTTTATATAATTGTAGTGCATAGTTGGTAATTTTGTCTACCATTTCTTACTTTAGAGAATATTTTTGTCATTCATTATTCAAATATGCATAGTGCCAAAAATTTCTCCTTCTACTTATAATAACTTGTTCCATCGTTATAGTAAAGTAAGGGCATAAGCACCCGGCTACAAAAGTACCTATGATGAGAGTTGTTAACATCTCAGGCTAGGGTGAGCTTTGATGAAAATATAGTATTTTGTGCCTTAGAGATAATTAGGGTCATGTGGTTTATGAAATGGTAGTGTGGAGTTCATTTATGGATAGTTGACTATCATAGGATCCCGTAGGAAGTTTTGGGATGGAACTCAAATTTGTAGAACTCTGGTTATGGTTGTTGACACATTGAGATTAATCTGTGATGTTTATATTATAAAGTGTGTTGTGAAATAAGGGTTTTGGAGTGAGAAATCAACATTCTAGAAATAGACATTCGTTATGATGAAGTGCACTCTCATTGTGATAGGACATCGCAATGAGCTATCTTCGTTGTGATGAATCATCATAATAATAATTGGCTCACCATAACGAGGGATTGGGCAGTATACCTGTGCATTTTTCAGTTTTTTAGAGTTATTTCCCCACAACTCCTACTTTGTTATAGAGCTTCAAGAAGTTTTTCTCTCAAGAAACTAGGGCTTTATTCTTCGTTTGAGGTAAGTACTCGATAAAACCTCTTTGTATGTTTATCATTAATCTTAGTAAGACCTTTAAGGTGGGGACTGATGGTGAATTTCTTGAATTTGAGCCCTAAAATCATGAACTTGGGGAAGAATACTATGAGTAGGTAGAATTTCACCTATAATTAATCCTAGGATGTATCTTATGACTCCTAGCATGAAATTACTTATTTTTCAACATGATTAAGGCTAATGTTGAATCTTGAGTTCCATAAAGGTGATATCCTTAGGCATAAAAATGGCTAAAAGGGATAAACTTGATTATAAAACTTTTGGGTGTCGATTGTATGCATGCTATGAGACTAGATAACGGTTAGTTTACCCTCGGGGAACCCTACAAACGTCTGATAAAGGGTAGAAGTAGTGGGTTAGATTCCCAAGCCCTAAAATAAAGCATAGATGATTAATTACTCTTGTTTGATTGTTGTTTATTGACCTTGAGCATTCTGAGGTGTTAAGAAAGGGCAAGGCATTTGTGTAGTAGATTGCGAGTGGTAATTCTTCACTCGAGGTAGATTAAAATTTGAAATAAAAATAAGACTCATTTTATTAAATGATATGTGGCTTAATTGCATAATATGTGATTGATCTTTCAGTATCTGTGAATTGTATATGGTTTACCTATTACGCTTGAATGAATATGCTAGGGTACAGGAAGTGATGAGTAAGATGAATGGCTAAGTGTAAATGTGTCTTGGGCACAATGTATATCATGAGGGATAGGTCTGACATCCTAGTTATTTTGACCTTGAGTCCCCTACAGGTCATGGCTAGTTGGGCAAAAATAAGTACTTTTAGCATGTGTGTATATTGTTTTAGTTTGCATTGCATTGTTGTATATTTACTCATAGTGAGTTGGTGTTAAGAGCTTAAATAAGAAAGGAGATACAAGGATCAGCTACAAGGATCATAAGCACTTAAATAAACATATCCAAACCACAATATCGCACCAAAAATTATCAAATTATTGTACGAATACCTTAAACAATCCAAGTCTAAAAGTAGGTAAGCCGTAACCTACCTGGAAATCAAACACGCGCGTATGCACCCATTAGACCAGAGCTTTTCCTTTTTGGGAACCCTCTGACTGTTTTCATGCTATCACAATAGTAATCAATGTTTTAAAACATGAAGAACGATACCCATATCACTATTTCAGAATTAGGGCCAACAGTTGGGTCAAAATTGTCCAGTAGGGTTCATTTATGAAACAGAAAAATTGGACCCACCAAAAATGTCCCTCGCGGAATGAGGGTCAGATACTCAAAATTTGGGCATAATCAACCTCCAAAAACATGCTCAAACCATCCCCCAATGTTAAGAGAAAACAAGAATTACTGTGGGGAAATTAACAGAATTAGAGATGAGAACTTATGAAGTTTAGGCAGAAAAAGTACCACAGACATAAAGTAATTGCCCCTAAGATATACAACTGAATCCACCAGGTTTCTTGATCTTGAGCTCTCAAAAAATGGTTATTTTTGTATAAAAAATGATTCAAAATAAAGAGGAATTAATATATATACTTCTAGGCCACTAGCTGAAAATGCGGGGAGGCTATCGCGTACGTGTCCTCTCATAGGCGGTTAGCCCCTCATGAACATAGATATGAGAAGAGTTCGGGGCCTAGAGCATCTTTTTTATGGATGTAGTGAAGTCATCACATATTGTCACGACCCAATTTCTCGGTCATGATGGCACCTACAACCCCCGGTAGGTGAACCAATCCCCGTAGCCCAGAACAGTTAGTAATGGGCTACTATCTAACAAATAAGAGAACAAGACGAAGAGAATAGATAAAAGGACTATAAATATATACATATGCGGAAACTAAACCAAACCCCAAGACCTGGTATC
>QJPP01005805.1:0-20768 GCA_003996215.1 Jaltomata sinuosa
TACGTACTTCAGATGATTTTTAGCCTCGGTTGGACCGAGCATCTGAGATGACTTTTTACTGTTTAGACCCGGCGACGCCCGGGCACACTTGGAGGGGTTTTTGAGATATTTTCTTACTATTTTTAGTCCTGGACAGGGTCTGGGCATGCATATTCGAGACTGGGTCTCTATCTTGATATCGAGACTGAGTCTCTATCTTGATACATGTTCTGATACTGAGTTTGAGTATGGGGTCTGGGACCTCCATGGACCTTGCTATCCGGGCCAGGGGCTACGGGCTGCGTGTGCCGGAAGAGGGGTATACGGGGGAGTAGAGGTATACGGCAGTGTCCTTCAATGGAACCTACCTGCTGGGCCGGATCGGCGCCGGAAGAGGTACATACAGAGATACGATGGCACTTGAGATCTTCATGCATCATATCATTCATGGTTCGAGGTTCCACCCTTGTTTGTTGTTTGCTGATTGTACGCTCCGGTAGTATGGGATGCCGGAGGGTTTGTTTTCACTTGTTTGTGTTCCTCGGTTGTATGGGCGGCCGGGGACTGTAGGTAGATTTTTGCTATTTACTTACAGAGTTGTTCTCTATTAGGGATGAGTATGAGATTGGTTACTGCTAGACTGTTAGTTTCTGGATTTGAGATTGTTATGATTAGTTGGGTTGATTCATGTCTTGAGCATGCCTATTATTATTCTTCCTCTCTTCTTCTTACACTTGAGGTTACCGGTATACCGTCCATTTCGTAAACTTATTTTATATACACTGTTATTGCAAGGACTCCAGGTGCGTTATTTCTTACTTTCACCTGTGCCTTTGGTGTGTATATCCTGCTTACTAGCCTCATATGTGGTTCTGTTGGTTTCCCTCTGGGCTAGTTCCTGTGTACCTTTCGTTGATTTCTGTGACTACTTGCTTCTATTCTGTCTATTACTGCGCTTTTATCTTATATGTGCCCAGTCGGCCTATGATACCTACTGGGTACCTTATGCTTCGCATTTGGTGCTCACCCCTACCCCCTGCATCTTTGGGTGCAGATCCTAGCGTGGGCCATCGCCGTTAGATCGCTGTGATTCGTGCTTGGAGATCTGTGGACTACTTCAGGCTGAGGGTGAGCTCTTGGCGATCGGAGCTTAGCTTTAGTTTATCTTTTGCTGCATGTACTCTATTTCCATTCAGAGACATCTGTATATATAGTTTTTGTTTACTTGTACTCCATGTATGTAGTTTGGCTCTGTACTATGATACCAGGTCTTGGGGTTTGGTTTAGTTTCCGCATATGTATATATTTATATATCTGTTATCTATTTTATTTGTCTTGTTCGCTTATCTGTTAGAAAGTAGCCCATTACTAACTGTTCTGGGCTACAGGGATTGGTTCACCTCCCGGGGGGTGTAGGTGCCATCATGACCGAGAAGTCGGGTCGTGACAGTCTTGGGGAGGGTTTAGCTTATTATGGCTATAAAAATCTGGTGTATGAAGGATTATGCGATATAAAACCTTTGGTTTTGATTAAAAATTATTTCATGATTGCATGACCGTAATTCGCTAGTGTAACCATAAAATTGGTAGTTTCTAGGTGAATTATTGGTGGGAAGGCCCTATCATGGGTGAAATGATTATGATTTTTTCTTGGGGTTTGGGATTAGGCTATAATCCACAATAATTAAGGTCATTGGTTGAAATTGTATTTGCATTTCTGTTTTAGACCACAATCAAGCCGAGGTTGCCAAAAAAAAAGCTCAGGTTTCGTAGAGCATTTTAGGCTTGGATTGAGGTAGGTGATGGTTATTGTAATCCAATTTGTGTTATGTGTGCATAATAACTATTTCATTAGTATTGCTTGCATAATATGTATTCAGGAAAAAGGAAATGATTGTTAAACGATATCCTAAGTGTTAATCATATGCAATGAGTCTATTTGAAAGCTTGTTGGTTGTACAACTGTTGTATGCTATCATTGTGGTTGTGATTGTTGTGATATCTAGTCACACCCCGAGCCTACACCCTGGACGTAACTAGCACCCAAATCTTGAATTTCCCGAGAGAACAACTTGGTCTGGCATAAAACTAATAAAGTTGAATTTTTAATAAAAAATGTGGAAGCTGGAAACATGGGCTAACCCTTGTAAATAAGATGAAATAAATTAACTTAAACTTTTATTAACTGAAACATAAAAAAAAGTTTATAATTGATACAACTGACTTGACTTGACTATGTCTATGAAGCCTCTACTATATTCTAAGTACAACTACCTTTATGTAACAAAACAAACTTATGACTAAAATACTGCTAAGTCCTCAAAAATAATGAGAACTCACTCAAGCTGATGACATAGCCTACTGAAGAGTCTACTCAGGAGCCTGCATATCTGAAAGATGGAGGCTACATCGTCCAATGATGTAGCGCCAAAAAGTGGCATCAGTACTTTGAATGTACTGGTATGTAAAGCAGTAAAGTGAAATAGTACTAATATTTGGACTGATAAAGCTAAAAAACTGAGACATGAATAATATAATCATAGACAGAGCTGAATAACTGAAAAGAAGAATGACTGACCTGAATGCTCAAACTTAAAGTAATATAAGTAAAACTTTCTTAAAATATTTTCTTAAAACTAAAACTAAAAACTGAATAACTGAAGTCTGGACAAAACTTAAAACAATGCTTCATTAAAACTCTTTTTAACCTAGTGTCATCGACCAATCATACATTATCTCAAAATAAGCAAGTTTTCTTTTTGGGGAGTTTCTCTTAACCGACATAAACCATGTGAGCAACATGGAGTACAATGTCTTGTCCATATTGTCAGAACCCAATGACTTTCCCTCATTGACAGAGCCATCCTATACCTTGCCGGGGTATAAGATGAAACATAATCTGGGGATCCCAAAGCTGAACCCGAAGGCTATAAATAATAGAGGAGTCGCCCGATCTGCAGACGATCCTATCCTATGGTGGCAACATAATTTTGGGGCATGTGTTATCTAATCCATACCCATCTCAGTGCTAAATAGTCCTCCCAAAATACACTAACTGCTTATAATAGTCTTAAAACATTTATGAAAATCATGCTTGACTCAAATATCGTATCATACACATATATATTTCTGTGAGCCTTGGCTCTAAGTCTCTTTAACTTTTCTAAACTTTAACTTTCAAGATACGATAAATTTTTCTCTTTTCAAGATATGATATTAGCATAAAGATTTTTTTATAAACTTTTTATGAACATAAACTTGTAACTTTTAAACAAACTTTCAGGGAAAACTTAATCAATCTTTAAAACATCAAATAGACTTTCAAATTCATAAGAGGAAATTCACAAAGATTCTTGGAAAATTCAATAGACATGAACTAGAAATCAATTCAAGGAAGAGAATCAAAATTCATACAATTTTGGATAATAAGCATGGAATATTCAAAGACTTGTCTCAAAAGATAAGGAATTGAACTTAAGGATCTTGACTTCTCAAAAATCCTAACTTGATTCGTGGATTGAAACTAAAATTAAATTAGATTGTGGGGAGAATGAGGTTCCCACACTGATGAATTAAATTTACATACCTGAAAAATCAAGAAACTTGAGTGAAGCTTGCTTGGAAGAATCCTACGCTTGATTTCTTGTAAACCTTTGAGCCTTGAAGTTTGGGAGAGGAAGAGAGGAAAAACTGATGAAATTCTGACTGGTTAGGGCCTTTTAGGAGTTAAATAATCAGGTTGGGGGTTTCCTAGGTGTATACGGATAAAAACAACCTTTTTTATGACTCTCCGTAGGACAAAACGCAGCCCGCACATTGTGAAATGCGACCAGCATTTCGCGACAGTTCATTGCACTGCATCATGTTAGTAAAATGATCATAACTCTTTACTCGGGGCTCGGATAGACGAACGGTCAGTAGCGTTGGAAAGAAGATTCGAAGATCTTTAATCTGGTGGGTAATGAGCCATACAAATCTTCATATTTTTTGAGTAATGATCGTTTGAAGTTATCCCTCTTTTAAACTTAAATGAAAACTTAATCGATAAGGGGCTTTCCAACTTAACTTTGTACTAAAGGTTCTCTTATGACTATAATTCGCATCCTAAGCACTTACCCCACTAGGGAAATCGCCTTAACACCTTGGTACAATTAGAAATCACCATGTTCAGGACTATACACATACGAAAAATAGTTTGGGGTGTTACAATATCTCCCCCTTGGGATCAATTTATCCTCGAATGATGGTCTTGACTTAGGAGGAAAAATGAATAAGGTGAGCTGGAGTGATTT
This sequence comes from Jaltomata sinuosa, assembly GCA_003996215.1. NCBI lineage: Eukaryota > Viridiplantae > Streptophyta > Magnoliopsida > Solanales > Solanaceae > Jaltomata > Jaltomata sinuosa. The sequence goes on from QJPP01005805.1 coordinate 4,272, forward strand.
CTATCGAATATCTGGAACTATACTCATCAATGCGGTATAGACTGAACTAACAATGAGGGTTGGCAACCAACTACTAAGAGATGCAGAAGCATACATTATGAGCGAGGACTTTGTAGACATAACATAAGATATGAGTTCATGGAACCAAAGGGCGGATAAATATGGAGAAATACTTAGGGACATGATCTTGGTCGTAGGTTCCATTCGTCTTGTAGTTACAAAACATGAAATCGGGTGTGCTAGACATAGGAATAAGAGTATTCCCACCTTAGACGATACAACTGAAAGCCTCTAAGCTTAGAAACACTTGTCAACTAGGCTTCTTCTCTTGAATGCTACACTTCAACACTTATAACTTATAATGCTCACAAGGGTACATGTAGCTATAAGGACTGAGTCTAACTGTTTGTTCTTCTCGTGTTCAAGCCTACCTCAAAACTTCCATTCCAGGCTACCTACTTATTCTCACCATATCAAATAACTAATCCTCAAGCTCTAAGAAAGGATCTGCTAGTCTCGTAATCTAATAGTCCATATGCACATTAACGTGACATTTAGGCCTTTTCTAAATCCATATCGTGAACTTCCACAAATAGTCACACTATAAAACCTCCTTCTAACTATTACACATAATGAAAACCTCATCTTACTCTTTCTCCACACTTATATCTTTAGACAGAAAAACACTCCACTATCATCTCCCTCTTAGCTCAAATGTCACTAACCCAAGCCTGCAAACCTATTCTCTAAATTGATCTATAAATACAATATCTTGCACAGTCGGAGTATCACTATTCAAAAGAATGCATAAACTCTCTCTTAAAACTCTACTTGAAGGTACTATAGTTCTTGCTAGGACTCCTTTCTAAGACCTCTCTTAACTTTCTCTTTCACCTTTAAGGATTTCCCTGAAGGATTCACGCTCCTACTATCTTACCAGAAGCATACCCCCAAAATTATAGCCACCCATATAAAACAATTAGAACTTATTCTAAGAGTCTCCATATCACTTATCTATAATCCCCTTACTATAGCTCTTAGGAACTCCATCTAACACGCTTTAGCATTCTCCACACTTAGCCACTCAAGGTTACTAACTAAGTACACATAACACTTTCAAACTTAGAATCTCATTCAACCATAACTACCTTGGGTTCCCCTATTTCTTTATAAATTTAAGGATCTTCCTTATCCATTGACTTAGCCACAATTCACTATTTCATCTCTAGTCCACATATAAATCAAACTTACATACTCTTACTTCTCATAATTTATCAACTTCAGATCTTCCATACGCCACATCAAGCCTACTAGATCTACTTCCACAAAGTCTGCATTACTACTCCCAAACAAACATTCTTTCACCTCAACGACCATCCACAAATCAAACTTAGCATCTAACACTCAACATGGATAGCCGTAACTTCTCACATACTATACTGACTTATAACTGCTAGATAAGATCTGACATACAATAGTCTTCTACAACCTCATAATAAATAACCAATCTTAATCTTGCAGTCTATCTAATTACATTCTACGAGCACCATTTTCGTTTATACACACTACCACTCATTTGATCACCTGTCTAACTAGCTTCATAACTCTCTAAACATCAAAAGGCTCTTAATTGAAAGCCAGCCAGTGCAACCTAGAAACATCAATTCATAAACACTATACACTTCCACTTGAAACTTGTGCTTGATCTATACTAACACAACAACAAGCTTTAAAACACCATAACCTGCAACTCTTCCTATACGCACTTATTACACCTCAATCAACACTGGAGAACATAACACCCTATCACTCACCATCTCCCAGGTTACTTCACTACCCAAAAATCTAGATATATACTTTCTCCGCCCTTAAGGGTGCTGTCTAAAAACAAGGCTTAAGAAGGATCTGAATACTCATCTTATTCTGGCTCAAAATGCACGATTTATAAGGACAAGGGTGACATTCTTTGAATCAATGAACGTAAATGCACTAATGGGCTCCTCTCAAGCCCTTGTGCAGCCTCTTAACTTATGAAGGCCTTTATCTTAGAAAATCACCTTAATAGGAGTCTGAGATTTACTGCTTCAACCACCTCGAAGATGAGGCGTAGCTGGAGGAATCTAGAGCAACGCATGAATTTGCAAAAATTTCTTAAGGGACAACTTTATTGCACAATTTGGAGTAAGAAAAAATGAGAACCTTTTCTTAAATGCCCGTACTCCCTCATTTATAGAAGTGGAGACCTCACAACCATAAATAAGATCCTACTGATACGACTTCATAGACTCCCTAAGACACTTGAACTATGTTCTCTGATACCAAGTTTGTCATGCCCCGAGCCTACACCCTGGACGTAATCGGCACCCGAAACCATGAATGGCCCGAAAGAACCACTTGGTATGGCATAAACTAATAAAGCTGAACTTTTAATAAAAAAAGCGGAAGTTGGAAACATGGACTAACACTTGTAAACAAGATGAAATAAATTAACTTAAACTTTTATTAACTGAAACATAAAAAATAAGTTCATAAACTGATACAACTGGCTTGACTTGACTATGTCTATGAAGCCTCTACTATATTCTGAGTACAACTACCTTTATGTAACAAAATAAACTGATCACTAAAATACTGCTAAGTCCTCAAAAATAATGAGAACTCACTCAAGTTGATGACATAGCCTACTGAAGAATCTACTCAGGAACCTGCATATCTGAAAGCTGGAGGCTACATCATCCAATGATGTAGCACCAAAAATAGGCGTCAGTACTTTGAATGAACTGGTATGTAAAGCAGTAGAGTGAAACAATACTAATATATGGACTGATAAAGCTGAAAAACTGAGACATGAATAATATAACCATAGACAGAGCTGAATAACTGAAAAGAAAAATGACTGGCCTGAATGCTGAAACTTAAAGTAATATAAGTAAAACTTTCTTAAAATATTTTCTTAAAACTAAAACTAAAAACTGAATAACTGAAGTCTGGACAAAACTTAAAACAATGCTTCATTAAAACTCTTTTTAACCTAGTGGCATCGGCCAATCATATATTATCACAAAATAAGCAAGTTTTCTTTTTGGGGAGTTTCTCTTAACCGACATAAACCATGTGAGCAACATGGAGTACAATGTATTGTCCATATTGTCAGAACCCAATGACTTTCCCTCGTTACAGATCCATCCTATACCTTGTCGGGGTATAAGATGAAATATAATCTGGGGATCCCAAAGCTGAACCCGAAGGCTATAAATAATAGAGGAGTCGCCCGATCTGCGGACGATCCTATCCTATGGTGGCAACATAATTTTGGGGCATGTGTTATCTAATCCATACCCATCTCAGTGCTAAATAGTCCTCCCAAAATGCACTAACTGCTTATAATAGTCTTAAAACATTTATGAAAATCATGCTTGACTCAAATATCGTATCATACACATATATATTTCCGTGAGCCTTGGCTCTAAGTCTCTTTAACTTTTCTGAACTTTAACTTTCAAGATACGATAAACTTTTATCTTTTCAAGACATGATATTAGCATAAAGATTTATTTTATAAACGTTTCATGAACTTAAACTTGTAACTTTTAAACAAACTTCCAGGGAAAACTTAATCAATCTTTAAAATATCAAATAGACTTTCAAATTCATAAGAGGAAATTCACAAATATTCTTAGAAAATTCAATAGACATGAACTAGAAATCAATTCAGGGAAGAGAATCAAAATTCATAGAATCTTTTATAATAAGCATGGAATATTCAAAGGCTTGTATCAAAAGATAAGGAATTAAACTTAAGGATCTTGACTTCTCAAAAACCCTAACTTGATTCGTGAATTGAAACTAAAATTAAATTTGGTTATGGGGAGAACGGGGTTCCCACACTGAAGAATTAACGTTACATACCTGAAAAATCAAGAAACTTGGGAGAACCTTGTTTGGAAGAATCCTACGCTTGATTTCTTGTAAACCTTTGAGCCTTGGAGTTTGGGAGAGGAAGAGAGGAAAAACTGATAAAATTCTGACTGGTTCAGGCCTTTTAGGAGTTAAATAATCAGGTTGGGCGGTTTCATAAGACTATAAGGACAAAAATGACCTTTTTAATTACTTTTCGTAGGGCGAAACGCAGCCCGCACATTGCGAAACGCGGCCAGCGTTTCGCTACAGTTTACTTTACTGTATCATGTTAGTAAAATGATCATAACTTTGTACTCGGTGCTTGGATGGATAAAATATTAATGGTGTTGGAAAGAAGACTCGAAGATCTTTAATTTGGTGGGTAATGGGCCATATAAATCTTTGTATTTTTGGAGTAATGATCGTTTGAAGTTAGCCCTCTTTTATACTTATACGAAAACTTAATCGGTAAGGGGCTTTCCAACTTAACTTTATACTAGAGGTTCTTTTATGACTATAATTTGCATCCAAAGCACTTATACCCCTAGGAAAATTGACTTAACACTTAGGTACAATTTTAAATCACCATGTTCAGTACTATACACATATGAAAAATAGTTTGGGGTGTTACATATCTATTCTTCATTGATTGGCTCAGGTACCACGCTTTGTACAGGTTATATTATTCATTGGTTGGCTTGGATACCACTACTGGTATAGCATCTATGATACATTGGTTGGCTCGGTACCACGCTGGTAGAGTACATGGACAAGAGCTCGCCCCTGCAGGTCATGGCTAGTGGAAAACCATAAGACCCTTAGTATGTGTGTATAGGTTTACTTGATATTTATATGTGTCGGTTCCTTGAGTTAACCGGGCTTATCTATTTATTGAAGTTCATATGTGTTGATTCTTTGAGAAGATCGGGATTCATTGTTACTTGACATGCATGTTGGTCCTTGAGTGGCCAGGTTGGTGTGTTAAGTGCTAAGGTGGTTTCTTATGTAAATCGGGGTTTCATGTTAAGTGTCATAGATGATGTGTTAAGGATCCTTGGATGGTCTTGGTTACTTACAAGAGGTGACATATTTATAGGTGGTCTATTTATTTGCATAGTTGGACTTGACTTATATGGTTGACGTCGAGTCAGGTTGTTGACTGAGAGTCTTATTGGTAGTCACATTGACTTGGTTTGTTCATGTTTGTCCTGTTGTACTATGTTATTATTATGTGTTCACATTTCATTTTTTTGGAGCTGACCGATGATTCTACCAGTAAACTATTATTTCTTGTATACTGAAACTACACGTGTTTTTCTTTTATTGAGTACAAAGCATATTTCGACGGCTGCTACGAGACCTTAGCTGTGAGTCAGGTGATTTTTGAATTCAAGGATGAGCTCCATCTTACGGGCTACTATGAATTCTTCGGTTATTCTTAGTCCGGTATTTAGACTTAGACTTTATCTTTGTTTTGGGGTTGCATCCCCTTCTTTCAGACAGCTAGCATAGAGTTTTGGATTCTAGGAATTTTAATTCTGCAAGTTATTTTTATTTTCGCTTAAGATTTGAATTGTTGATTTAATCAATGAAGTTGCTTTAGTTCCTAAATTTTGACTAAGTGTTGGATGGTTATCCGGTGAAGTTGGTTCTCCCATCGAAGGGTTTAGTGTGTGTGCCACTCACGGCTGTTTAGGTCGTGATACTTATATTATATAAATATTTTTGTTTAAATTCAGAAACCTTAAAAAAATTCACATGAACATTGCCATAATTTAATCAAAGAGAACTTATAGTAATATGAATACACAACCAAACCATATTACTATAGCAATGCACAGAGAGAAAAGGAAAACTTAAAAATCCAGATTTGTTGTAAAACTAAACTAAAAGAGTAATAATATGAACAAGAAATTAGAGAGACAAAATATGAGAACTTTCTTATTCTTTCAAGTATGTTCAAGTGTATCCAATATGAATCATTGTGCCTCTATTTATAGTGTTCATAGAGGCTCCTAAAGGTTGTCATAAACATGACATTAATTATGGAGGTTATGGGAAAAAGGTTATGGGGAGAGGGAGTTACACTCATAATAGTGTGTGGAGTAGTGGAGGATTAACTATACACTAATGGAGTTATAGTGTGGACATCCACAATACAAGATGACAACATTGTGTGGTAACACAATTATTTACAACACTCCCCCCTTGATGTCCATTGATAGATAATGTGCCTCGTTAAAACCTTACTAGGAAAAACCCTATGGGAAAAAATTCTAGTGAAAGAAAAAGAGTACACATATCTTGTAATACACGTTATTTGCTGCCTCGTTAAAAACCTTTCCAGGAAAAACCCATTGGGACAAAACTTAGGCCAAGGAAAAAAGAGTGCAGCACGTATTTAATCCCCCTGACAAAGACATCACTTAATCTTGTAGATGATACATTCCAATCCAACTTCTCAAAGTGTTGGGATCGACAATGCCTCCATCAAATATTCCACCAAAATCGAGCAAAATAGTCCTTTGCTGAAATATACTTTGTTTTGTCCTCTTCTCTATATTCTTCTTTCAATTAAGCTATGTAATAAGCATCATTTCATATATTATTGCAACCTTAATCTCAAAGAAAATCACACATCTTCTCATGTATAGAGTTACTTGCTTTATACGTTGCTAGTAGCTTTACTTGACTTGAATAAATGTCAATCATTGACTGTCTTGTTGAATATAATAATATGGCATGACCTCACATGCAAATAGAGAACTTCCGTATGATCAAATATTTTGTAGATAAAATAATCTCCTGCATTTTCATATCCAACAAACTTTTGACAATATTGGTTAGAAATAATCATCTATACCAATTTCTAATTTCGCTCAAATATTTTCACATAAAAGTGAAATTATGTCTTTTCTGCATATCAAAAATATTAGTTCTTGTATAGATAGCAGGATATACAAGTGCACCAATTGCACTAAGACATTGTACTTTCTAACCATTTTTATGAGATCAAAATTGATCTTGCTTTATTTCTAATAATATCACAATCATTGGGGTACTCAATGAAATCACTTTAAAACTTTTTGAATCCTTCAAGGATTTCCATACAAACTTTACCGTCTAGCTAGACATAACAACCATTCTTTATACGCGTTTAAGTTTTTCATCTATTGCTAGATTGAAAGAAACCTCATTGCATCCACAAATAGGAGAATACATCTCCAAACAATAATGCTAGGACTTTTGCGAAAAATCTTTATGCCTCAAGGCACAAGACGTACTTTATATCTTACGATTTTACATTTCACATAATAATTCATTTGTACCCCACTAGCATTATACTTTAGTCTAAAGACTAAGTCCAGACCATCACTTATCAAGTGAAATAAAATTTACTTGAATTGCGTATTTTATTTGGCTAATAATTTATCAGTCCATACTGTTTGACAGATTTAAATTCAAGATCCTCATTATCATTTATAATGGTGAACGCTACATTATATCAAAGATACCGCCGACGGTCATTTGATATCGATTCCATTACGACATAACATATCGAGATCGATCTCTTCTTTTTTATCATTTTCAGGTACCTGAACCTTTGTCAAGGTTTTATGAAGAGTTATGTTATAGTGCTCTTTTAAAGCACTTGCCTCATTACTATGACCATTTTTATCACTTGCTCATCTCCTTCTTCAAGGAGTTTTACCTTTGGAATCGATTAGTCTATCACGCTTTAGGCATGCCATAGACCCTATCCTTCAAGGACTTCTCATTGGAGCATTTACAACTGAACTATAGCATAGGGTCAACAAATACGTCTATCAATTAATTTATAATATTTTGCAACTGAATTATCTCTTGAACTTCAAGTTCACATTTTTTTTTACGAGGATCTAGATAATTCATCGTCCATTTCAATTGTTAATCATATCTCCTCCTAATGTTAGAAAATCTAACATTCACCCCAATCTTATTTGGGGATCCATCTTTGTGCGTCGTGGAGCAATTAAATACCGCACATTCAAATTTTTAGATGGAATTATTTGGCTCCTGACCCTGAACCAACAATATAGGAGAACTTTATTGGCTTGATGCATACAAGTGTTGCTACACACATCTCATACCAAATTTGTTTTGGGAGATTTATTCTCATAACCAACGGTTTAGCTATAATTGGAGGCACACAATTTCTGCTAAACCAACCAACATTATCAACTTTTATAGTTTGGAACCATGCTCTTAATTTAACAATTTGAGCAAACAACCTTGCAAATATTAAATTACAAGTTGATAGCAAAGCGCATGTGACCAACCATAGATGCATCTCATTTCATAGTAAACGGTCCACATGGCAGGTGAAGGGGCCCGTATTCACCTTGTTATATGTTCCAAAAATTTAGGGGTACAATCCCAATCTTAGCCGATATAATATTTTATTGTTAGAACAAGCAACACAGGAGAATTCTTGAAGAATCTTCAATGTATAACCACATGAATTCTCACTTAATTTTGCATCACATTTGAACCGGAATGGTCAACCGGTCATGCCAACTTATATATTTCTTGTAAACTTTTAGTTTACTATCGCATGAGATTTCATCACCATGCCCATATTTGAATCAACAAATAAGAGAAAAACGACAGTCTTTCACATAAACATTTATAACCATTTTGATTGTACTAATATGAAGATATAAGATCTTTCCATAATTTATAGTCTCAAAACAATAATAATTTTTTTTTCTTGAAACTTAAAAAGTTTCTTTTGGAGACTTACTACAATCTCAATATCATGAACAATTTTATTCCATCGTGTAGTAACACATTAGCTTTTTCGAAGCTATCAAATGCTTGAGTACTACCTCATATTTCAAAACACCACACCTATGGTGAACATCTCCTTTAAGGAGAAAATTATATGTACCCAATCAATGACAAATTTGTGTAGCCACACAATAACATTCATTTTTGGTCATGACCAATACCTTTATATGAAAGAATCATTTCTTTCTTTTGCCCTTTGGTAGTTCATAATAAAATATGCCACAATATTTGTGTAAGACTTATTTCTTGCTTTTACCTTTTGGTAATCCATGATATATAGGACATACCATAATATATATGACGTACTAAAAGTACTTGACCAATGACCGTTAATATCAAAATATTTTCTTTTCATTTCTCTCAAACCTTCCGTAGAGGTGAGTTTTGATATTTTTCCAACCATATATAAGCAAATCTTTACACAATAATTTTTACCACATTCGATAAATTCACTTTCAAGAATGGGTTGACATTTTCAATGCTTATCACAAGTCACATTCTCTTCAAGAAATGGACTATCATCATATGTATGTGCTTCACAAATTTTTAATTAGAAGCGAAGTGTCATGTCTATTTACATGACCCACCTCAACATCACTTTGAAAAGTCAAGTGTGCCACCACTTTATTTTTTTTTTAATGGAGGATTTATACAAAATTAGATCGCACAAAAATCGTGTGCCCAATGTATACTTTTCATACCAAATTGATGGTAAAAATTACCTTCACTTCTGAAGGACCATTGGGAGAACCCAGAGCGTTCTTTCTTTATTATTATTATCAAGATGATGATATTTTATCCTTTTTCACGTCCACAATCATTTGTACAATCATAATAGTGATTCGATCATCTTTCAGACTTATCATATATTGCTACCACATTCATTTCATGGAATGGAGCATATTCAATGTGACAGGCTTCACAATTTTATCAAGGTTGCATTTGTACTTTAATCGGACGTTTTTTTCATATGTTTGGCGATATTTGGTGGGATTTGAACCCAACTATCGCAATGATGACTATTTTTATTTTGTCTCTTCACACCCATATTCATACATTCAACCATTTGTCTTCTTTCAGACATATGCTACCACATACAAATAAGAGAATGGAGCAAATTAATTGAGCGGGAACCATGACTTTTCATCAAAAGTTCATCATTTTGCCTTAGTCATCATTATACCATCACTATGGTTCATTAGGACTTAGATCCAATGTCTTACCCATATAAAGGCGTATTAGGCCATAATTCGATGAGACTCAAACCCAATGAATACCTTATTGTCATGGTGCACCAGGACTCAAATCCGATGTCTTATCCTTTTGATGGAATGAAACTTAAATCCACCATCTTATCCTTAACCAATTGACATAATAGGCCCCAAAAAACATTGAGATTCACCCTCTAAGATTTTGGTGAAATAAAGGAACAATACATTCTGTAAAAAGAAAATCACTCGAACATTAAAAAGTTAGACTTGTGTGTTTAATAGGTGCCTAACTTAGCAAAATCTTTAAGACAAAATAGTTAGTATATCCTAGAGTAAAAATAATATCTAATATTTTAGGGGATATCATCATCAAGTAAGTAACAACCTCACACAGAGTAATGTATTATTTTACATAGAACACAAGACATGATTTTGTACTAGAAATAAGAGTTGGAATTTATTTTGTTTTCCAAAAACCAAAAAAAATCAGCATGCAACACTTCACACATTCAATCTAAGAATGTTTGCACATAGGTAATTTACGAAAAAATGACGTTACTAACCAACAACATATCAAACACAGAATTTATTGTCTTCCATAAATGGGTAGTGATCAGTTCACTTATGTTGCCCAATTAGAAATATATAATTATATATATATAAAAAAAAATTACCTGATATGTTTACCTTTAATTTTCATCCTGTATCACACCAAGCAAACTAAGAGGGAAGTTAAAGATGAAGGCATGACAGAAAAAGCATATCTAATTACTAGTAGATATTACAAATCGGACTTATAGTATATAGGTGTACATATCTCACTGTCCCTTATAATAATACTAGTATTAATAATTTCATACCAAAGCCTCAAACTTCAAATACTATCAAACTGCATCCATGCAACAAAATACTAATGTTGTGCCAGTAGTGATTGAAGTTTTGATGTTTGGAGATTCAAAGGGATGAGAACTCGGAAATGAATTTAGCATATCGTGCTGATAACGTGTTGTAAAACTAAACTAAAAGAGTAATAATATGAACAAGAAATAAACAAGAAATTAGAGAGACAAAAGATGAGAACTTTCTTATTCTTCCAAGTATGTTCAAGTGTATCCAATATGAATTATTGTGCCTCTATTTATAGTGTTCATAGAGGCATCCTAAAGGTTGTCATAAACATGACATTAATTATGGAGGTTATGAGAAAAGGGTTATGGGGAGAGGAAGTTACACTCATAATAGTGTGTGGAGTAGTGGAGAATTAACTATACACTAATGGAGTTATAGTGTGGACATCCACAATACAAGATGACAACATTGTGTGGTAACACAATTATTTACAACAAGATTGAAATAAAGTTCATTCTCAAGCGTTCATAAATTAACATAAATTGGTCAGCTTAAAAGTTAGAGATCAAATATCAGTGGTTCTATGACCTCAAACATAATCTTTCATAAAAAAAGTATTTTTATTCATTATTTTTAATTGAGTCTATATCTGAATATATATCTGATTCGTATGGCCAAAAATCTTCTGTAGAATTAATGATTTTATCAAGTATAATTTGTTGTAAATCTCTGTTAAGATTAACTGTTTTAATGATAGTGATTAATATCTTATCTTTAAAGAATATTTGGTATTTTGAGGGGTTACTTATTATTTTTAAGTCGTGGGTAGATTCATCCATTTTTGTAGTTGAGTCCATTATTTATTATTTTTATTTTTATGTGAGAAAGTTGCTTCATATAATTGTTTTTCTCTTATATGTGATTTTTGAAGGTTTATTATATTATTTTTCATATATTTTAAAATTTTAGTATCTCCTGTTTCTAAATAAATATCTAAATTTTGTTTTATTAGGTATATTTGGAAATCTATTAGTTCTTTGGTGTGTCTCCATTTTTCAAATGATTCTGTATTCATATTTTGATTAAATGCTTTTATTGATCCGAATATAAATCTAGTTCATATAAATCTAAATTATCTATGTCATCTGGTATAATTAGTTTTGTCCATCTTTGTTCCATTATTTCTATTATCTCAAAAGTAACTAAAATATCGTAAATTTTTCTCCTAATATCGTTATTAAGTTGTTTAAGGATATATAATATGAGTATTTTATAATTATTATCATCATTTATTAGGTACGTATTATTGCTCATTAAATCGATATTTATTCTTGTCATGTTTTTTTACTAAACATATTCCCTCTAATCTCTTTGTTTATCATAAGGTTTATCATTTTTTAATAAGTTATTTTTAACAATCTCTTCTAGCCACTACCATGCTTTTCTTGCTTCAATCGTTTACCCTAACAGCGCCTCAACTTTGTCTACTCCCCTAAATGGCCTCCTTGCCTACCGGTTTCGACCTTAGGATGGCATAGTCTGGGCTTAACTACTCTCAGCAATATTTAGCCATGGCAAGCCTTCTTAAGATGTTCTTTATAACAGTACTAAAACATGATAAACAATTATGATATAACAGAGATTATAAGGAATATAAAAGTTTAGCTATACATGACTATGAATAAGTATACCTGATTTTTTAGCTCGTCTAGATGCTCCATAGCTTACTTAAAAGATATATTTTATTTATGTATATGGAAGGTTTACAAGTGAGGAATTGAGAGGATTTTTTCTCTTATTGCTCTTATGGTGCTTTTCTCTGATTCTTGATCTGCCTCTTCCCTTCATCCTCTTACCTCCTTATATAGAAGGAAAAAACGACTCTTACTATTTACAAATGACTCTTACTATTCATAAATGACCTTTCATGAACGACCTTTACTGTTCATGAATGACTCTTACTATTTACTTTACGACTTTTTATAATAAAACAAAAATTATACTATTCCTATTTTTACATCTGTCCCTTATTTTATAGCTTTTTTACAATACGGTACAAAAACTTGATAGGGACATTTATCTACCTTTTGAAGACTTTATAACTTTACATCTTTTTCAAGCTTTACTATTTGTTTCTTGACTTTTTTGTTTCTTCTTTCCGTATATCTTTGTTTCTTTCATTTATTTCTTTCCGCATATCTTTTCCACGTATCTTCATTCCAACTGTACATCTGGTATCTCTGTCATATCTCCTCCATTGCATTTTGAACAACGATGATCTGGATATTTATGACTAATTATCTTGCAGTATCTTGTTAATAGATTTTGAGAAATAAATTCGTTCTTCAATGCTCTTGTCATCGGTTTTTCTTCTGGTCTAAGTAATGATAATATCCATTGCTGGAATTCTTCCATATCTGCTTCTCTTACACTTCTTGAATTTGAATAAATCATTAATTGGTCTCTGGCGTAGTAGCTCCATATTGCGTTTCCATTTAAATAATTATCTGCTAGCTCTTGAATAATAGTTGAAATTCCAATAATTCATTTGTTTGCATAGAAATTGGGTATCTCGATCATAGGTATTTCTGGTTGTGTTATTATATCGTCTGGTAATATCATGTTTTTTGTCAATCCTAACTTTACAACTTGGATCACTGGTTTTATCTCGTCATATAATATCTCTGCTGGTGCTGTATAAAATTTCACATAGAATAAATTTCCTTTCGTTACTCTTTTGTAGGTTAGAAATGCTTGGTGTATTTCTGGTATTCCTTGTAGCTCTTCTCCGTCATATGTATATACTGTACTAAGTAGTCCATAATGGTAACATGTTTTGACTAGGTTCGAACTTGTCTTTGGCTGTGCGATAAGTCTGTTATATCCTTGTAATTTTTGGGTTATGTAGTCTTGGGTTGGGGCTGTAGTTGTAACTGATCTTGGGTTTAGGTTTAAATATGTCTGGATTCTATATATGTTTTGTATGTAGCTTTGGGACAAATGGTTGTATATCTTTTTCTCTTGGTGTAAACTTGCTGCGTATGTATTTATTTGGGGTGGTGCCATGACTGGTCTTTGTATTTTTTGGGTAAATGAGTTTGTGAACATTGTATTTAAATTGGTATTTTTGTATTGTGGTTTTGTAGGTTGTCCGCTTATACCTGCACTTGTACCTGCATTATTAACAAATAAATTGTTTTGGGTTTTTCGGAGTTTCCCAACGTCTCCTTCTAGCTCCGGATGTTTATAGTCTTCCTGGGGACTGCTATCTTTAGCCTTAGACTTCAGATTAACTTCATTAGTCTTTAGCTTTTTTATCTCTTCATCCATACTATCCACTTTAATACAAAGTGTAGTAATGACTTCGAGTATCTTATTCATTGTATTATCTTCTGGCTCAGTTTGGATACCTTTGTCTTGATAGGTAGTCTGCAATAACATTTTTGTCAGTCCTTATTACCTCAATTGTAAATGTAAAATTTTGTATATTTAATACAAGCCTTCTTATTTCCTTTGTTGTCACCGAGTCTGGTATTTTTCGCGTTATCCACCACTTTACTTGTGTATTATCTATTCTTACAATAAATTTATTATAAACAATTGTAATGACCCTTCCGGTCATTCCCACATTTAAGTTTTGAAGTCAAGCAAATCGACAAAAGATATCGTAAGACCTTTAACAAATTTTCTGAACCTTGGGTCAAATGTCTCGGGGCTTTTCTCTCAATATATAAAGAGTTAGAAGTCCCCCGAAATACCAAATCGAAGGTCTACGAGTCTAGTTTCCAACGCACAAAACCTCGCGTCCAACTGATCTTGGAGTAAAGAGTTATGACTGTTTTACCGCGGACTGTCTGGCAGAAAACGGGTTGCGAATCGGGTCGCGAACCGGGTCGGGTTAAACGCGATTTAAGCCTCGACGTCACATTTTAAAATGCCATATCAGTTCCGAAACAGTTATAAAACATTAGGGAGGATCCCGAGAGAATTCTTGAATATCGAAATCGTGCGTAGGCGAATTACGAGCCTAAACTTAAGAATTTTATTAGCATCGTGCGTGTATTTGAAATATTTATTTAAAAGTTGAATTTGGTAAAAATTATATTATTATACCCTTTGAAAAATATATTTGATACGATATAAGTGTAGACGTATTTATTTTATAAAGTTTTTATACTCCGTAATATTTTAACGGAGATAGTAAATTTAGTTATGTTAAAATTTATTATTATAATATAGTAGGTTTTATTGGAAATGATTTTCTACCAATTATGGTATATTTAAAATATTATATTTATTATACCACGAATTTATGTAATACCCGAATATATAAATAACGGGACAAAAATATCTTTAGTATTGCCACCTCCACTCCACGTGTAGGTGGAGGGAGTGGCCAGCAAGCACTACAGTGAATTGTGGCAGCATTGGAGTTAGGCAGCATTAACAAGGATAACCTCAAGTATTTCTATTCACTGAAGGCATTTGATCAATTGTTAGGCAAGTTGCTGCCAACATTGATTAATACTTTCAAATATGATCAATTCTCTTACTGCTTACATACGTGCTTGTGTCTACTCCTAGCACGTTGATGAGGGGTTTTTTATGAGAAATATACTTTGATGAGTTATTCTATCACGGAGTAAGTCAATTATCTACGTCAAGTTATTCAAGTCCAAATCCGATTCCGATTCCGATTCCGATTTAGTTTTGGATTTTCTCGGAGTGGTTCGAGCTTGGACATCGTTGTTCTAGCAGCTTGTCGTCGGACGACAGGTAGGTTACGGTTTAATTTCCCTAGACTCCGCATATATAAAATAAAATTGTATTAATGGGCATCCTTGGTTGGTTTATTAGGTTGGTACCACAGACCTTGACCGCTTTATTCATGTCCGCCTACTTTTGTTCCTCCGTTGCTTGTAGTATTTGCCGATTATATTTTATTTACCCTTGTCGGTCCTGTGAGGCCTTGTTGACTCTGGAACATAGAATGTGGGATTTTGGGAATGTCCGCGAGTCCCGGGCATAGAATTATCCTTCTAGGCTGGTTATGCTTGCTGAGTAGCTGTGGCCTGTGCAGGGTCGATAGGTTGATTGTGAGCTGCTGGGCAGCTATTGTGTGTGATCATACCATTTCCATGCATATAAAGATGTTTTATCCATGTTTTACTATGGTTTTGGCTTCGGGCCTACTGGCACTATTTTCTAAACCTTGCATGGCCCGGGGGCCCATTTTTGATGGAAATAATTTGGAAATGGTTTGATTTAACTTGTGAATATTTCTGGATAAAGGAAAGTAAAATTATGTTTAAAATCATCAGTTTTACGATTATCGCTAGACTCGGCAGGGCCGGGGTGCTAGTTGAGTTTTCTTGTTACTTGAGATGATTTTTAGCCTCGATCGGACCGAGCACCTGAGATGACTTTTACGTTTAACCCGGCTACCCCGGCACCCTTGTGAGGCGTTTTTGAAAATTTTCCTACTACTTTTAGTCCTGGACAGGGTCTGGGCATGCATATTTCGAGACTGGGTCTCTATCTTGATATCGAGACTGGGTCTCTATCTTGATACATGTTCTGATACTGAGTTTTAGTATGGGGTCTGGGACCTCCATGGACCTTGCCATCCGGGCCAGGGGCTACGGGTTGCGTGTGGCGGAGGAGGGGTATACGGTGGAGGAGAGGTATACGGGCAGAGTCCTTCCAT
>QJPP01005805.1:22719-40111 GCA_003996215.1 Jaltomata sinuosa
TTCATTACCACCTGTGAGGAGATGTTGCATCATCTGGTTTTGTTGGAGACTCACGGGGTTGGTTATACTACCTACCAGTTGGAGGGCCCAGCGAAGTTATGGTGGAGGGCTCAGGTTGCTTGTAGACCACCGTCGTCACCTCCTTTGACCTGGTCTGAGTTTTATGAGGCCTTTATGGCCAAGTTCCTACCCCAGAGTGATCGGGAGCGTCGCAGGGAGCAGTTCACTCACCTTGTGCAGGGATCTATGACTATCTCAGAGTATGAGACCCGCTTTCATCAGCTAGCACCGTTCGGAGCTATGATCATTCCTACCGAGGCTGATAGGATTCGCAGATTTGTATGGGGTTTGAGGCCAGAGATCAGGCAGCCAGCTGAGATATTGATTGCCAGTGGTCGGTCATTCTAGGCTATTGTAGACTATGCCCACACTGTGGAGGACCTACAGCGACATAATCAGGGGTCCAGAGATAAGAGGCCTCGACATCAGGGTATCTATAGTGGTTCCAGATATGGTGGTAGAGGTCCTAGCCAGTGGAGCCGGAGTTATCAGCCACAGCAGTACCAGGGTCAGTCCAGCCAACCGATTCAGGCTTCCCTTCAGACTTTCGGTAGTACCCAGTTCGAGCAGGGTCAGGGCAGCCATCAGGGCTATAGCGACCAGTCTTCGAGGGGTACAGTTTCTGGGGCATCAGGTCGTGGTGGTCATACGGGATTTGCTGGTTCTTCTCGACAGAGTAGGCCATCAGGGGCTTGTTTTACTTGTGGTGCGATAGGTCACTTTGCTAGAGATTGCCCTCAGCAGGGTACAGTTCAGTTGGCTGAGCCTTTACGAGTAGTTCAGCCCCCAGCTAGAGGGGGTGGTCGTCAGAGTAGAGGTAGTGCTCCGCGTGGCAGAGCAGGTGGTAGGGATGGCGGTCGGGCAGGTGGAGGTCGTCGTCAGTTTTACGCGTCCCTAGGAGACCAGAGGCAGAGGCCTCAGATGCTGTGATTACAGGTACGATTTCTGTGTGCCATCAGCCTGCTATGGCTTTATTTGATCCTGGATCCACTTGTTCATATGTATCTGCCTACTTTGTGCCTTGTTTGGGGTTGGCTAGTGAGCCATTATCTGTTCCTGTTTCTGTGTCGACCCCAGTAGGAGATTCTTTAGTAGTAGATCGGATTGTGAGATCCTGTGTGTTATCTATTGGTGATTCAGAGACTTGGGGTGATTTGATGATTCTTGATATGCTGGATTTTGATGTGATACTGGGCATGGACTGGTTATCCCCTCATCGTGTGGTTTTGGATTGTTATGCCAAGACCATTACCATAGCCGTGCCCGGTGTATCCCCGGTTGTGTGGCAGGGTTCTGTTAGCCATGCACCATCTGGGGTCATCTCTTGTCTTCGAGCTAGGAAGTTGATTTCCCGTGGGTGTTTAGCTTATCTAGCATATGTCCGAGATGTTAGTGCTGACCCTACTTCTCCTGAGTCTGTTCCTGTGGTTAGCGACTTCCTCGATGTATTTCCTACCGACCTGCCAGGCCTTCCACCTGAGAGAGATATTGATTTTGCTATCGAGCAAGAGCCGGGCACTAGGCCCATTTCTATTCCTCCTTACCGTATGGCTCCTGCTGAGTTGAGGGAGCTTAAGGAGCAGCTCCAGGATCTGTTAGCTAAGGGGTTTGTTAGACCGAGTGTGTCTCCGTGGGGTGCTCCTGTGCTCTTCGTGAAGAAGAAGGATGGGTCGATGCGCATGTGTATTGATTACCGGCAGCTGAATAGGGTGACAGTGAAGAATAGGTATCCGTTGCCGAGGATTGATGATTTGTTCGATCAGCTTCAGGGTTCAGTCGTGTTTTCGAAGATTGATCTGAGGTCTGGCTACCATCAGTTGAGGATTAGGGCGGAGGACATCCCTAAGACAGCATTCAGGACACGTTATGGCCATTATGAGTTCCTGGTGATGTCTTTTGGGTTGACTAATGCCCCGCAGCCTTTATGAACTTGATGCACAGGGTTCTTGGGCCGTATTTGGACTCATTTGTGATAGTTTTTATAGACGACATCTTGGTATACTCGCGTAGTAGAGATGAGCATGAGCAGCACTTGAGGGTTATACTCCAGATTTTGAGAGATCATCGGCTTTATGCCAAGTTCTCAAAGTGTGAGTTTTGGCTTGAGTCAGTTGCATTCCTAGGGCACGTGGTGTCTAAGGATGGGATTAGGGTTGATCCGGGAAAGATATCAGCGGTTTGTGAGTGGCCTAGACCTACTACTGTTACCGAGGTTCGCAGCTTTATTGGCTTAGCGGGTTACTACAGACGGTTCGTTGAGGGATTTTCTTCCATAGCAACACCCTTGACTATGCTGACTAGGAAGGATGTCCCATTTCAGTGGTCGGATCAGTGTGAGGATAGCTTCCAGAGGCTTAAGGCCTTATTGACTTCAGCTCCAGTTTTGACTTTGCCGGTTGAGGGTCAGAGCTTCTCCGTGTATTGTGATGCTTCTGGGGTTGGTCTTGGTTGTGTGTTGATGCAGCAGGGTCGAGTAATAGCATATGCGTCAAGGCAGCTGAAGGTTCACGAGCGCAACTACCCCACTCATGACTTAGAGTTGGCGGCAGTAGTTTTCGCGCTCAAGATCTGGAGGCATTACCTATATGGAGTTCATTGTGATATCTTCACCGATCACCGTAGTCTTCAGTATATCACAAGTCAGCGGGGAGTTAAACTCGAGACAGAGGAGATGGGTCGAGTTACTGAAGGACTATGACTTTACTATTCTGTATCATCCGGGCAAGGCAAACGTGGTAGCGGATGCCTTGAGTCGGAAGACAGTGAGTATGGGTAGCCTAGCTTCTCTTTCAGTTTCAGGCGGCCGTTTGCCTTGGACATCAGTCCTTGGCGTAGCCGCGGGTTAGGCTTGACTTGTCGGATCCTAGCAGAGTTCTCGCCAGTGTTGAGGTTCGTTCTACTCTGATTGATCAGATTCAGAGCCGTCAGTTTGAGGATCAGCAGTTGTGTGACCTTCGTGATCGGGTTGTTCAGGGTGAGACCAGTCGGGCTACCCTAGATTCAGATGGGGTTCTGAGGTATGATAGTCGCCTTTGTGTTCCGAGGGTTAGTGATTTGATTCAGTTGATACTTCGTGAGGCACATTGTACTAGATATTCCATTCACCCTGGCACAACAAAGATGTATAGAGACGTGAGGCAGCTTTACTAGTGGAGTGGTATGAAGCGGGATATAGCGGATTTCGTATCTCGGTGCTTGAACTGTCAGCAGGTTAAGTTCGAGCACATGAGACCTGGTGGTTTGATGCAGTGACTTTCCATCCCTGAGTGGAAGTGGGAAGGGATTACTATGGACTTCGTTGTTGGTTTGCCCCGTACTTCTCGTGGGTTTGATTCCATATGGGTGATTGTTGATAGGTTGACTAAGTCAGCACATTTCTTGTCAGTTCAGACTTCTTATGGTGCAGAGAGGTTAGCTCAGATCTACCTTCGTGAGATTGTTCGGTTGCATGGGGTCCTAGCTTACTATTATTTTCAGAACCGCGGCACTCAGTTCAACATCTCAGTTCTGGAGGGCTATTCAGCGAGATTTGGGTATAGAGGTTCATCTTAGTACCGCTTTCCACCCTCAGACAGATGGCCAGTCCGAGAGGACCATTCAGATTTTGGAGGACATGCTTCGAGCCTGTGTTCTTGACTTTGGAGGTTCTTGGGATCAGTTTGTCCCTTTGGCAGAGTTTGCTTATAATAACAGCTTCCATTCGAGTATCGGCATGGCACCTTTTGAGGCTTTGTATGGCAGGCGTTGCAGATCACCGGTAGGTTGGTTTGATGGTTTTAGTGCTGGGCCGCAGAGCACAGATTTGCTTTGAGATTCCTTAGACCGAGTCCGAGTGATTCAGGATAGACTTCGGGCAGCTCAGAGCAGGCAGAAGAGTTATGCTGATCGTAGGCTTCATGCCTTGGAGTTTAGTGTCGGTGACTTGGTGTTTCTCCGGGTATCGCCCATGAAGGGCGTGATGAGATTTGGTAGGCGGGGCAAGCTTAGCCCCAGGTACATTGGGCCATTTGAGATTCTGCAGAGGGTCGGTAGCATTGCCTATCAGTTAGCCTTACCTCCGATGTTTTCAGCTATACATCCTGTATTTCATGTTTCGATATTGCGTCGGTATATCCCAGATGAGTCTCATGTGTTGCAGTGGGATTCAGTTCAGTTGGATGAGGTTTTAGCTTTTGTTGAGGAGCCGGCAGCTATTTTGGCCAGAGATGTCAGGAAATTGAGGTCTCGAGAGATCCCGGTTGTTAAGGTTCAGTGGAGGCACCGTCCAGTCGAGGAGGCTACCTGGGAGACCGAGAGAGATATGCGGGATCAGTATCCTCAGCTATTTTAGCCTTCAGGTACCCCCTTGACCTTGACTTTTGAGGACGAAAGCCCTTTTTAGTAGTGGATGATGTAATGACCCTTCCGGTCATTCCCACGTTTAAGTTTTGAAGTCAAGCAAATCGACAAAAGATATCTTAAGACCTTTAACAAATTTTCTGAACCTTGGGTCAAATGTATCAGGACTTTTCTCCCAATATATAAAGAGTTAGAAGTCCCCCGAAATACCAAATCGAAGGTCTACGAGTCTAGTTTCCAACGCACAAAACCGCACGTCCAAATAATCTCGGAGCAAAGAGTTATGAATGTTTTACCGCGGACTGTCTGGCAGAAAACGGGTTGCGAATCGGGTCGCGAACCGGGTCGGGTTAAACGCGATTTAAGCCTCGACGTCACGTTTTAAAATGCCATTTCAGTTCTGAAACAGTGATAAAATATAAGGGAGGATCCCGAGAGAATTCTTGAATATCGAAATCGTGCGTGGGCGAATTACGAGCCTAAACTTAAGAACCTTATTAGCATCGTGCGTGTATTTGAAATATTTATTTAAAAGTTTAATTTGGTAAAAATTATATTATTATACCCTTTGAAAAATATATTTGATACGATATAAGTGTAGACGTATTTATTTTATAAAGTTTTTATACTCCGTAATATTTTAACGGAGATAGTAAATTTAGTTATGTTAAAATTTATTATTATAATATAGTAGGTTTTATTGGAAATGATTTTCTACCAATTATGGTATATTTAAAATATTATATTTATTATACCACGAATTTACGTAATACCCGAATATATAAATAACGGGACAAAAATATCTTTAGTATTGCCACCTCCACTCCACGTGTAGGTGGAGGGAGTGGCCAGCAAGCACTACAGTGAATTGTGGCAGCATTGGAGTTAGGCAGCATTAACAAGGATAACCTCAAGTATTTCTATTCACTGAAGGCATTTGATCAATTGTTAGGCAAGTTGCTGCCAACATTGATTAATACTTCCAAATATGATCAATTCTCTTACTGCTTACATACGTGCTTGTGTCTACTCCTAGCACGTTGATGAGGGGTTTTTTATAAGAAATATACTTTGATGAGTTATTCTATCACGGAGTAAGTCAATTATCTACGTCAAGTTATTCAAGTCCAAATCCGATTCCGATTCCGATTCCGATTTAGTTTTGGATTTTCTCGGAGTGGTTCGAGCTTGGACATCGTTGTTCTAGCAGCTTGTCGTCGGACGACAGGTAGGTTACGGTTTAATTTCCCTAGACTCCGCATATATAGAATAAAATTGTATTAATGGGCATCCTTGGGTTGGTTTATTAGGTTGGTACCACAGACCTTGACCGCTTTATTCATAACCGCCTATTTTGTTCCTCCGTTGTTTGTAGTATTTGCCGTTATATTTTATTTACCCTTGTGGTCCTGTGAGGCCTTGTTGACTCTGGAACCTAGAAGGTGGGATTTTGGGAATGTCCGCGAGTCCCGGGCATAGAATTATCCTTCTAGGCTGGTTATGCTTGATGAGTAGCTGTGGGCCTGTGCAGGGTCGATAGGTTGATTGTGAGCTGCTGGGCAGCTATTGTGTGTGATTATACCATTTCCATGCATATAAAGAGGTTTTATCCATGTTTTACTGTGGTTTTGGCTTCGGGCCACTGGCATTGTTTTTAAACCATTGCATGGCCCGTGGGCCCATTTTTGTGATGGAAATGATTTGGAAGATGAGTTGAATTTTCACTATTGTGGAGATTTTTGGGCAAGGAAAGTAAATATTATGTTTAAAAATCATCAGTTTATGATTATCGCTAGACTCGCAGGCCGGTAGTGCTAGTTGAGTTGTCTGCTGTTACTTGGAGATGATTTTAGCCTCGGTCGGACGAGCACCTGAGATTGACTTTAATTTACTGTTAGACCCGGCTACGCCCGGGCACCCTTGGAGGGTTTTGAGATATTTTCCTACTATTTTTAGTCCTGGACAGGGGCTGGGCATGCATATTCGAGACTTGGGTCTCTATTTGATAGTCGAGACTGTCTCTATCTTGATACATGTTCTGATACTGAGATTTAGTATGCGGGTCTGGGACCCTCCATGACGACCTTGCTATCCGGGCCAGGGCTACGCGGCACTGGCGTGTGCCGGAAGAGGGGTAACGGTGGAGTAGAGGTATACGGGCAGAGTCCTTCCATGGAACCTACCTGCATGGGCCAGATCGCGCCGGAGAGTACATACAGAGTACTATGACACTTTGAGATCTTCATGCATCATATATTCATGGTTGCGAGGTTCGCACCCTTGTTTGTTGTTTGTTGATTGTACGCTCCAGTAGTATGGGATGCCGGAGGGTTTGTTTTCACTTGTTTGTGTTCCTCGGTTGTATGGGCGGCCGGGGGACTGTAGGTAGACTTTTGCTTTTTACTTATAGAATTGTTCTCTATTATGGATAAGTATGAGATTGGTATGATTAGTTGAGTTTGATTCATGTCTCTGAGCATGCTTATTATTACTCTTTCTCTCTTCTTCGTACACTTGAGGTTACCGGTATACCGTCCATTTTGTAAACTTATTTTATATACACTGTTATTGCAAGGACCCCAGGTGCGTTATTTCTTACTTTCACCTGTACCTTTGGTGTGTATATCCTGCTTACTAGCCTCATATGTGGTTCTGTTGGTTTCCCTCTGGGCTAGTTCCTGTGTACCTTTCATTGATTTTTGTGACTGATTGCTTCTATTCTGTCTATTACTGCTCTTTTATCTTATATGTGCCCAGTCGGCCTATGATACCTACTGGGTACCTTATGCTTCGCATTTGGTGCTCACCCCTACCCCCTGCATCTTTGGGTGCAGATCCTAGCGTGGGCTATCGCCGTTAGATCGCTGTGATTCGTGCTTGGAGATCTGTTGGAGACTACTTCAGGCTGAGGGTGAGCTCTTGGCGATCGGAGCTTAGCTTTAGTTTATCTTTTGCTTCATGTACTCTATTACCATTCAGAGACATTTGTATATATAGTTTTGGTTTATTTTGCACTCCATATATGTAGTTTCGGCTCTGTACTATGACACCAGGTCTTGGGGTTTGGTTTAGTTTCCGCATATGTATATATTTATATCCCTGTTATTTATTTTATTCGTCGTATTCTCTTATTTGCTGGATAGTAGCCCATTACTAATTGTTCTGGGCTACGGGGATTGGTTCACCTACCGGGGGTTGTAGGTGCCATCATGACCGAAAAATAGGATCGTGACAACAATATATGGCTCAAATGCTAACAAACATTTATATAACCCAAATAGTTCTTTTCTATTTATTTCCCATTTTAATTGTGGTTCCGTGTATGATCCCGAATAATATCTACAATGATGTTCGATTTCTTCATTATCATATCTATCTTTGAGAATTCCTCCATAACTGTGATCACTAGAATCAGTTTCTACTATGTATGTGAATTGCCTTTTTTCATTTGGAAAATATAGTTTTGGTAGTTCTTTACATAAATTTTTAATCTTTTTTATATGCATTTTATCTTTTTCGTCAAAATGGTATTCTACATCTTTCTTTAATTTTTTCTGCACTGGTTTTAAGTTTTCTGCTAATTTAGGGATATATTCTCTTACTTGGTTAACTAATCCTAAAAATGATTGTAGCTTCTTTTTTGTGTCAAGTGTCTCATTTAAATTAATTATTTTCTGTACTATATGCGTTTGCATTTTTATTCCATTTTTATCTATTTGTATACCTAAGAATTCTATTTGATTTTTCATTATTTCTGCCTTCTTTTTACTTAAACTAATTCCTGATATTTCTATGATGTGTATAAATTTTTCTAATAATTTTATATGTTCTTCCTTTGTCCTAGAATATAATAGTATATCATCTATATATATTATGCAATTTTCTAATTGGTTAAAGTAGCTGTCCATAAAATGTTGGTATCTACCTGGTGCGTTTTTATATCCAAAGGGTAGTACATTCCATTCGTAAAATCCTTGTGGTACCGTAAATGCTGTTAGTTGCTTAGATTCATCTTCTAATTTTAAATGGTAAAATCCTGATTTGCAGTCAAATTTACTAAAATAGTTATATCCTTGTATTTGTCTGATTTTTAGTATTTTATTTGGTATTGGATAATTATATGTTTTTATTTTTGCATTTAAATTTCTATAATCTATAACCATTCTATTTTTTCCTCGTTTTTGTTCACTATGTTTATTTACTATAAATGCTGGGCTAGTTGTTTGCTGTTACTTTCTTGTATATATTTATTGTCTAATAATTCTTGTATATGCATTTTAAATTCTGTTAGGTCCGTAAAATTATATTTTAAAGGTTTTTGCATTATTATACTATTTTCATCTATTAGTTCAATTTTTATTTTTGTTTTATGTTTTTCCCATCCTTGTAAGGGATTATCATTATATAGTAGTTCTAATTTATCTTGGAGTAGTTTTATCTTATTTATAGAAAATATGATTATTTCTATTTTATGGTTGCTTGGTGTTATATTTTCTAGTTTTTGGGTAATTTTCTCACTTCCTTTAATCCATGGTGTTGTTTTTCTTAATTTATTATTTACTCTTTTTGCTCCTACTCTTTGTCCACATGGGGTAGTAAACCACCAATGTGTCTTTGTTATAGTATGTGGGAATAATTTATCTAAGAATGGCATTCCTAGCAATATATCTTTATTTGTAAATTCATAACTATATATTTCTCCTATGGTTAGTATTTTATCCCATATTTGTATTTTTAGATTCCTTGCTTTGTGTGTTATCATACTTCCTTCATTGTTAAATCCTGTTACTACTAAGGGTATTTTCAATTCTTCCCATTTATCTTCTGGTAGACAATTATGTTTACACATGTTAGCTTCTGCTCCTGTATCCATCATAGGTGTATAATATCTATTATAGTATCCTTCTATTATTATTTTGGCAAGTATATATATTTTTGTCATTTATTATGTTAACTTATTATTTTATCATATTAAGGTTCTTTTGATTACTACCTTTTTATTTTCATAACTTATTGTTAATTGCTTATCTTCTAGGTTATATGGTTTAACTTTTTCTAACCACTTTGCTCCTAGCGTGATATTTTTATCTCCTTGATATATTTTGAAATTTATTAATATTGGTATTCCTCCAATAATTAATTCTTTTTCGGTTGTTTCTTCAATTTTGTCTTAATGCTTTTGGTAATTCCGAATTTTGTTGTTCATTTGTTATTATTTCTTTTTCTGGTATTAATTCTTTTGCAATATAATTTTCTTGTTGTCCTGTATTTATTAATATTAAATATTTCCTTTGTCCATTAATCCTGTTATGTAGTAATGATATGGTTTTATTTCTTCTATTAATTTTGGTGGAGTTACATAACTTATCCTTCTTGATGTACTCATTCTTGATGATGTTTCTGGTATTTCATTACCTGTTCGTTTTGACGTTTCTATTCTTTCTTTTACTATTTCTAAGTCTTCTTCGATGTCCATTTCTGCATAACTATAATCATTATTATCTATAACTGATACTATTCTTTCAAACGGATTTTCTATTTTAATTCTATTTATTTTATTTCTAGCTGTTATTTTATGTTTTGTTGTAAGGATGTATAAGTTTTTACATCTTGCCGTAAATATTTTACTTCCTGGTGCTAGTTCTATTCCCGACATTTTCCAGTATAAAACTAATGATCTATCTATATTTTTATCATCTATTGCTACTGAATAATTTGCACTTATTATGAATTTAAATTTTTGGTATATTAGATTACCTTTTACTGCACTTATTACACTTTTTTCTATAGGTTGTATAATTCTATCATCCGCTAAGTATATTTCTATAGGGGTATCTATTCCTTCTCTAAAACATGCTTTTATTAGTATTTCTGTTCCTCCTAAATGTACGTATTTTATTGGATTTTTTGCTTTTATATCTTGTATTTCTTTATTTAGTACTTTTTTTATTTAAGATTGGTATTCTAGCTTTACCTTTAATGTATTTACAATCTATTATATGTTCTCTTTGGCTTATTACATAATATTCTTCTTTTTGTCTTTTAAACCAATTTTTTATTGTTGGTACCTCTAATATTTTATCTATGCTTAGATCTAATTCTTTTCCCTTTATTTGTTCAAATATATTGGTGTCAAATATTATTTTTTGTTCTGAGGATTGTTCATCTTGGTGTTCTTCTTGTTGTATTATCCTTATATCTTTTTCAGTCATAATTTTCTTCTTCCGATTCTCCTATATCATTATTTATATCGTTTTCGTTTTCGTTTTCTGATAATTCATTTTCTGATAATTCATATATACTGTCTTCACTCTCTAATTCATAATCTATATATTCCATTTGTGTATATTTATCATCTCCTATTATTATTTCAGTAATTTGTTTTTTCTTTGGATTTTTTGGTAATTTGCAATCTCTAGCTAAGTGTCCTAGTTTTCCACAATTGTAACAAGTACATTCCGTTAATTTTTTCTTTGTTTTATATGGTTTTTTATATTTGTAATTTTTTACATAATATCTTTTTCTTGGTTTTTTATACTTATATTTTGATTTATATGGTTTATATTTACTACTATATCTTTTTATTTTCTTATGTTTTTTATAATATTTATCTGTGCATCCGAATTGGGGTGCTGTTCTATCTTTACAACATGCTAAATTTCTTACTAATATTTTACCCATTTTAATATTTTCTTTGTATTTTTCACATAATTCCATAAACCAATTTTGTAAAAATTTTATTCGAGCTCCTAGAGTATCTACTAATTCTGCTTCATTCCAATTTTTTATTATTTTTGAACTAAAAGGTTCTGGTAATTTAGTAAAATATAATTTTCTTATTTCTTTACTTTCATCTGGATTATATGTTCCTTTGTAATAATAGTTTTTAAATGCACAAGTATATTCATCTAGATAGCACATATTACATATTGCTAATTTTGACATTAAATTTCTGTTTATAATTTTTTCTTTATTTTGTTCTTCTATTTCCGTCGTCATACTACTAAATTCATTTCTTATTGCTATTTCATATTTAAATAATATTTCCGTAGCTGTTGTGGCATCTGTTCCATCGTATGTTTTATTACTTCTTAATGTTTCTAGACTTTCGTTTGTTAAATTTTGTAACCATAATTTTATCGTTCCTATGAGTGTTCTTTCTATATATCCTGGTGTTTCAGCTATCGATATTTTATTGTCTATTAATTGTTTTGAGATATATCCTTATCCATAATTGAATTGTTTTATTTATATCTGCTACACAATCTAGATCTAAAAAATTATTTTGTTCAGTTATCTGCCTTGGTGTCCATTTCCTATTTGGCCTTTTTTCCCATAACGTTTTATTTTTATCATATGAATTATAGTCTGTCCTATAGTAGCTTGGATTTAATTGCTTTGGATTCTTTACTCCTGATATACTTGGTTTATCATCAGTGCTCATATCTCCTGTATTTATTTCTGGATTTATTTTTGCTTTTTCCATTTTTTCTATTAGTTCGGTATATGTTTCACTTGTTTCTGAATAGTTTTCTCCTAGATCATTATCATTATCACTTTCTTCACTTATTTCGTCTATGCTTATTTTTGGTAGATTGTCTTGTTCTTCTTCTAATTGTAATTTAAATTTTCTATTTCATTTGTCAATTTTAACTCTTGTTCCTCTTCTCTACGTTTTTCTTTTTCTTTTTGCTTACTTGCATATAATTGTTTTAGCACTTCTAATTCTTTTTCTAGTTCTATTATTTTAGTGTTTTTTACTTCTTCTATTCGTTGTATTTTTTCTTTAGTTTGTTGTTGTATTTTTTCAATTTCTCGTTTTCTATCTATTTCTTCATTTTCTTTTGTTATTCTAACCATTGCGGTTAATTTATCTTCTAATTTTACCGTTTCTTTTTCTAACATTAAATTTAGATTATCTCCTATTTTTTTATATCTTCTTCCTAAATTAGAAAATACTATTGTTATCTTTAATCCTTCCGGATTTACATATGTTTTTTCTTCTAATGCGAATTCTTCTTTATTCATTTATAAATTATGTTGGTATTTATATTCTAGACTGTCTATTTGTAATTGTAATTCTAATATAACTCTTCTTTGTGCTAATAGAGATTTATGGCAAACTCCTGCAAATATATTAGTGTTTAGTCTATTTTGTCTATGTTTTAATTCTTGTCTTTTTACTATAATCATTTCATTATGCTTTTGTCTATGTTTGTTATTGTTATTAGTCATTGTTTCTTTAAGTATTTAATGTATTTATATTCTGTTTTAGATATGGTATTAATTAACTTATTTAATTTGTTATTATCAGTTTTTGTAATACTGAGTTGTTTATATTCCGGGTATAGTCTTTTTAATTTTCTTCTCAATTTTCTTATCTTCTTACTAATTATCTTCTTACTAATAACTCCTGACTGCTCTGATACCATTTTTTGGAGTCCCTGTGCGCGGTATGTGTGGGGAAGTATTTTTATTCATTATTTTTAATTGAGTCTATATCTGAATATATATCTGATTCGTATGGCCAAAAATCTTCTGTAGAATTAATGATTTTATCAAGTATAATTTGTTGTAAATCTCTGTTAAGATTAACTGTTTTAATGATAGTGATTAATATTTTATCTTTAAAGAATATTTGGTATTTTGAGGGGTTACTTATTATTTTTAAGTCGTGGGTAGATTCATCCATTTTTATAGTCTTCCTGGGGACTGCTATCTTTAGCCTTAGACTTCAGATTAACTTCATTAGTCTTTAGCTTTTTTATCTCTTCATCCATACTATCCACTTTAATACAAAGTGTAGTAATGGCTTCGAGTATCTTATTCATTGTATTATCTTCTGGCTCAGTTTGGGTACCTTTGTCTTGATAGGTAGTCTGCAATAACATTTTTGTCAGTCCTTATAACCTCAATTGTAAATGTAAAATTTTGTATATTTAATACAAGCCTTCTTATTTCCTTTGTTGTCACCGAGTCTGGTATTTTTCGCGTTATCCACCACTTTACTTGTGTATTATCTGTTCTTACAATAAATTTATTATAAACAATATATGGCTCAAATGCTAACAAACATTTATATAATCCAAATAGTTCTTTTCTATTTATTTCCCATTTTAATTGTGGTTCCGTGTATGATCCCGAATAATATCTACAATGATGTTCGATTTCTTCATTATCATATATATATTTGAGAATTCCTCCATAACTGTGATCACTAGAATCAGTTTCTACTATGTATGTAAATTGTCTTTTTTCATTTGGAAAATATAGTTTGGTAGTTCTTTACATAAATTTTTAATCTTTTTTATATGCATTTTATCTTTTTCGTCAAAATGGTATTCTACATCTTTCTTTAATTTTTTCTGCAGTGGTTTTAAGTTTTCTGCTAATTTAGGGATATATTCTCTTACTTTGTTAACTAATCCTAAAAATGATTGTAGCTTCTTTTTTGTGTCAAGTGTCTCATTTAAATTAATTATTTTCTGAAATATATGCGTTTGCATTTTTATTCCATTTTTATCTATTTGTATACCTAAGAATTCTATTTGATTTTTCATTATTTCTGCCTTCTTTTTACTTAAACTAATTCCTGATACTTCTATGATGTGTATAAATTTTTCTAATAATTTTATATGTTCTTCCTCTGTCCTAGAATATAATAGTATATCATCTATATATATTATGCAATTTTCTAATTGGTTAAAGCAGCTGTCCATAAAATGTTGGTATCTACCTGGTGCGTTTTTATATCCAAAGGGTAGTACATTCCATTCGTAAAATCCTTGTGGTACCGTAAATGCTGTTAGTTGCTTAGATTCATATTTTAAATGGTAAAATCCTGATTTGCAGTCAAATTTACTAAAATAGTTATATCGTTGTATTTTTCTGATTTTTAGTATTTTATTTGGTATTGGATAATTATATGTTTTTGTTTTTGCATTTAAATTTCTATAATCTATAACCATTCTACTTTTTCCTCGTTTTTGTTCACTATGTTTATTAACTATAAATGCTGGGCTAGTATGTTTGCTGTTACTTTCTTGTATATATTTATTGTCTAATAATTCTTGTATATGCATTTTAAATTCTGTTAGGTCCGTAAAATTATATTTTAAAGGTTTTTGCATTATTATACTATTTTCATCTATTTGTTCAATTTTTATTTTTGTTTTATGTTTTTCCCATCCTTGTAAGGGATTATCATTATATAGTAGTTCTAATTTATCTTGGAGTAGTTTTATCTTATTTATAGAAAATATGATTATTTCTCCTATTGTTACCAATGTGTCTTTGTTATAGTATGTGGGAATAATTTATCTAAGAATGGCATTCCTAGCAATATATCTTTATTTGTAAATTCATAACTATATATTTCTCCTATTGTTAGTATTTTATCACATATTTATTGTAATGACCCTTCCGGTCATTTCCACGTATAAGTTTTGAAGTCAAGCAAATCGACAAAAGATATCGTAAGACCTTTAACAAATTTTCTGAACTTTGGGTTAAATGTATCAGGGCTTTTCTCTCAATATATAAAGAGTTAGAAGTCCCCCGAAATACCAAATCGAAGGTCTACGAGTCTAGTTTCCAACGCACAAAACCGCACGTCCAAATAATCCCGGAGTAAAGAGTTATGGCTGTTTTACCGCGGACTGTCTGGCAGAAAACGGGTTACGAACCGGGTCGCGAACCGGGTCGGGTTAAACGCGATTTAAGCCTCGACGTCACGTTTTAAAATGCCATTTCAGTTCCGAAATAGTTATGAAACATAAGGGAGGATCGCGAGAGAATTCTTGGGTATCAAAATCGTGCGTTGGCGAATTACGAGCCTAAACTTAAGAACCTTATTAGCATCGTGCGTGTATTTGAAAATACGTTATTTAAAAGTTGAATTTGGTAAAGGTTATATTATTATTGCCTTTTCTAAATATTTTAAAGGTTCATGAAAAATATCTTTGATACGATATAAGTGTATATGTATTTATTTTATAAGGTTTTTATACTCCATAATATTTTAATGGAGATAGTAAAATTAGTTACTTGAAATTTATTATTATAATATAGTAGGTTTTGTTTGAAATAATTTTCTATGAATTATGGTATATTTAAAATATTATATTTATTTTACCACGAATTTATGCAATACCCGAGTTTATACCTAACGGAGAGAAATTGGTTGCCACCTCCACCCCCACGTGTAAATGGAAGATGAAGGCAGCAATTAGTATATTTAGTAGCGTCATCAGCATATACACATAAGGAAATGGTTTCTGCCTAACTTTTTATATACTTTACATCATATAATTCTTCCATGTTATTTCCACAACTTCCAGTTATTGACATGGAAAAGGAAACTGCTGGCAATTGAAGATGATAATTCAGAGCTTGAGAGGCTTCATCTTGCTTGCAAAGAATGGATTTTTTCCAGATTGTTGAAAAGTTTTGATGGGAAGAAAATGTTTTCACGTTTTATTTAATCTCCGGAAGAAAATCAATTATCTACGTCAAGTTATTCCATCCCAAATCCGAATCCGATTCCGATTTAGTTTTGGATTTTCTCGGGGTGGTTCGATCTTGGACATCGTTGTTCTAGCAGCTTGTCGTCGGACGACAGGTAGGTTACGGTTTATTTTCCCTAGACTCCGTATATATAAAATAAAATTGTATTAATGGGCATCCTTGGGTTGGTTTATTAGGTTGGTACCACAGACCTTGACCGCTTTATCCATGTCCGCCTACTTTTGTTCCTCCGTTGTTTGTAGTATTTGCCGTTATATTTATTTACCCTTGTGGTCCTGCGAGGCCTTGTTGACTCTGGAACATAGAAGGGGGGATTGGGAATGTCGCGAGTCCCCGGGCATAGAATATCCTTCTAGCTGTAATGCTTGCTGAGTAGCTGTGGGCCTGTGCAGGGTCGATAGGTTTGATTGTTGAGCTCGGGCAGCTAATTGTTGTGATCATACCATTCCATTTCATATAAAGAGGTTTAATCCCATGTTTAACAGTGGTTTATGTCTTCGGCCCACTGCGACTTATTTCTAAACCTTGCATGGCCCGGGGGGCCCGTTTTTGATGAAAATGATTTGGAAATGGTTGATTTCACTTGTGGAGATTTTTGGGCAAGAAAGTAAAATTATGTTAAAAATCATCAGTTTTATGATTATCGCTAGACTCGGCAGGGCCGGGGTGCTAGTGAGTTTTCTTGTTACTTGAGATGATTTTTAGCCTCGGTCGGACCGAGCACCTGAGATGACTTTTTACTGTTTAGACCCGGTTACGCCCGGGCACCCTTGGAGGGGTTTTTGAGATATTTTCCTACTATTTTTAGTCCTGGACAGGGTCTGGGCATGCATATTCGAGACTGGGTCCCTATCTTGATATCGAGACTGGGTCTCTATCTTGATATATGTTCTGATACTGAGTTTTAGTATGGGGTCTGGGACCTCCATGGACCTTGCTATCCGGGCCAAGGGCTACGGGCTGCGTGTGCCGGAGGAGGGGTATACGATGGAGTAGAGGTATACGGGCAGAGTCCTTCCATGGAACCTACCTGCTGGGCCGGATCGGCGCCGGAGGAGGTACATACAGAGATACTATGGCACTTGAGATCTTCATGCATCATATCATTCATGGTTCGAGGTTCTACCCTTGTTTGCTGTTTGCTGTTTGTACGCTCCGGTAGTATGGGATGCCGGAGGGTTTGTTTTCACTTGTTTGTGTTCCTCGGTTGTATGGGCGGCCGGGGGACTGTAGGTAGACTTTCGCTTTTTACTTATAGAATTGTTCTCTATTTGTGGATAAGTATGACATTGGTATGATTAGTTGAGTTTGATTCATGTCTCTGAGCATGCCTATTATTACTCTTTCTCTCTTCTTCTTACACTTGAGGTTATCGGTATACCGTCCATTTCGTAAACTTATTTTGTATACACTGTTGTTGCAAGGACCTCCAGGTGCCGTTGTTCTTACGTTTCACCTGCGCTATATG
>QJPP01005806.1:0-40855 GCA_003996215.1 Jaltomata sinuosa
CAACCTAATAAACCAACCCAAGGATGCCCATTAATACAATTTTATTTTATATATACGGAGTCTAGGGAAAATAAACCGTAACCTACCTGTCGCCCGACGACAAGCTGTTGGAACAACGATGTCCAAGCTCAAACCACTCCAAGAAAATCCAAAACTAAATCGGAATCGGAATCGGAATCGGATTTGGGATGGAACAACTTGACGTAGATAATTGATTATCAAATATTGCAATGAAAATCCTGTGTTTCGTTAATGAGAATGTACAGAAACATAACTTGAACAATTGTTAGTAGAAGAATGAGTAGAAAAGTTAGGCAGCAACTTAAATCATTTGAAATTCGTTTCAAATGATTTAAGTGATTAGGTTACTTAACATTAAGGTTTGTTAGGCAGCCTACCACCTTAGTTGATTACCACGTGGGGGGGTGTGTGTCAACACCACACCTCCCCTTATCCAATTAATGATAGGTGGATTCCCGCCACGTACGTATTCGGGTATTGCATAAATTCATGGTATAATAAATATAATTTTTGAATATACCACAATCCTTAGAAAATTATTTCGAACAAAACCTACTATATTATAAACATAATTTTCAACATAACTAAATTTACTATCTCCTTTAAAATATTACAATGTATAAAAACTTTATAAAATAAATACATATACAATTATATCGTAACAAAATACTTTTCATAAACCTTTAAAATATTTTGAAAAGGTAATAATAATATAATATAACTTCCTACCACCTTCGACTTTTAAATAAAATACTTTCAAATACGCACGATTTCGATACTCAAGAATTCTCTCGGGATCCTCCCTTATTTTTTATAACTGTTTCGAAACTGAAATGGCGTCTTAAAACGTGAAGTTGAGGCTTAAATCGAGTTTAACCCGACCCGATTCGCGACCCGGTTCGCAACCCATTTTCTGCCAGACAGTCCGTGGTAAAACAGTCATAACTTTTTACTCCGAGATCATTTGGACGTGAGGTTTTGTATGTTGGAAACTAGACTCGTAGACCTTCGATTTGGTATTTCGGGGGACTTCTAACTCTTTATATATTGAGAGAAAAGCCCTGATACATTTGACCCAAAGTTCAGAAAATTTGTTAAAGGTCTTACGATATCTTTTGTCGATTTGCTTGACTTCAAAACTTATACGTGGAAATGACCGGAAGGGTCATTACAGACCGGAAGGGTCATTACAGATATGCCAGAAATAAACACCAATATCATTTCCCATAAGCTGACGGTTCAGCCAGAATCTGATCTGGGAAGTGAGATAATTGATCTTATCCCCGTCAAGATAAATGCAAAAGAAGATTCACACCAAATTGACAAAGACGTCGTGACATCCACAAGGTGCTACTCAAAACATCCTTGATTTTGTCTAGGATGGATGGCCAAGCGTGGCCCAAGCCAATCAACTCCGATGCCTGAAAAGATACTACGCCTGAAGACGGTTTCTCTTCCTTTTATTTCTTTCCCTGTAATTGCATTTTTTGATTGTAATCATTTTGCATTTTGTAATAGCTTAAAATTTCCCTATGCTCTTCCTACGAACTACGTTTGTCCTGAATTCTCAAGAATGAGATACATAAGCAGCCTGTGTCAGCTTCAGTCACCCCTTTATTTATTTCTAAAATTCTCCCACTATAACTGTGGGAACTACATTTGATCTGAATTCTCAAGAATGAGATACGTAGGCCTCTTGTGTCAACTTTGGTCACCCCTTTATATATTTCTAAAATTCTCCTAATATAAGTGTGGGAACTGCATTTGACCTGATTCCTGCTTTAACGAGATACGTAGGTGCCACAATGGCTCGTTCATATTACCCCAGGAAACGGAAACGGAAACTGCGAAGATCATCTCCGACAAGTTAGAACTCAAATTGCACCAAAGAGCGACTGAAGTGAATTTTGAGAAAAAAATCTCATAATTCCCATAGAGTGTCAAATTTCTTATCAATGGGATAAAACACATCATGAAACCTTTAACTGGGGCAGAAATTTTGAGGAAGACCTCAAAATTTCTACCAAGCTTCATTCGAGAGTTCAAAAAAAATAAACTCCAAAAATTCCCTAGCACCAGGAGTTCAGAGTCTACTTTAGAAATCCCTAGCTGCGACAAAGTCTGAAGTGGACTAGTCCCCAGCTGCAATAGATTTCTGGAAAGAACATTTCCAAATTCCATAGCTAGGATGACAAAGCATCTCCAGAGCTCGCTAGCAATGTGTCAGATATGTCAAGACCTCGAGTAAAAGACGTTCATTGAGCTAGTGCATGACATGAAAAGATTGACAGAGATTTTCCTAAAACCATTTCTTCAAATTCAAATACTCTCAAAAATATTTGTGAAAAGATTTTACAAGTTAATTTCTCCTTTATAAAATTGATTTTGTCTTACATCTACCATGACACAGGGATTCAAGAACGACAAATGCAAGAAGGTAGAAAACATCCAGAGATGATAGAGCAAGGAGCAGAGGATCAAAGGAGGTCGACATAGATCAGTTTCGCCAAAAAATAACAATATTTCTATGGATGCAAGTTGTCCTAAAAAGTGTTAGGGATCGGCAAAAGTCCATTATTATCCAACGTATTCAAAGCAACAGAGCGAGACCAGATTCCCCAAAATTGGTGAGAAATGCCAAAATGATGGAAAGAAGCCAAAAGAGGCAAAAGATCCTGGAATAGATGAATTTTCTTCATGTTTACAGGAACTACCAAATAAAGAGAGATCAACAACATCCTCGAATCCCCAGCAAATCAGTATATTATGGTCAACCTTAAAATCAAAGCACCAAATGAGAGATCGGTGATGTCCTCTAAAAATCCCCAGTGAATCAGAAATCACAACGAATAGACAATGTTAGAAAATGGTATTCGTGGCTGTCCCCAGGAATGGTTACAACCATTTAATTCATATTCGAAAGGACCCATTGCTTGTCTACCTACCTTGAAAAGAGGATAATACTAGCAAGCAAAGTTATTTTGATTAGCTTCATGAACATTGTCTTTGAAGTTTTTTGATTTTGACTGAGGTCACTAGTAAAAGCGACGTTGTGTCTACTAATCATTTACCTTGAGCGCAGGAACATACAAAGGATTCAACATGACAACATAAAAACCAAGGTGATATTTTCTGCAACTGCTATGCATGCCGTTGCACGATCATCCATATCATTATCATATTTTCATATCACGAGGACCATGTCGCAAGGACCATAACGCGAGGACCATGTCGCAAGGACCATGTAACAAGGACCATCATCATCAAATACCACAGATACGTATTTGTTGCAAAAATTATTTCCCTCTACCGGCCAGTTTCAAAGAGGATGATATTCAAACACATCCCCAAGTCACACTTGGTGTGCAGGATCGACCCAAAAGCATATTTATATCCGATATCACGTAGAGATGACAGAGTCTGACATTGAGGATATTTGCACATGCACATTCATTCCATGGATATTTGATGCATCCTTATTATTACATCGGTACTACGGAGTCTGGCATTCAGCATATTCATATCAGATATCGTGTGAGACGGTGGAGTCTGAAATTGAGGATATCTTTGCTATTATTATTATGTCAAGATGATGGAGTCTGGCATTCAGCATTGCGTAAAATGGTGGAGTCTGACATGGAAGATATTTATGCACCCTTATTTATTATCACTTAGAGATAACAAAGTCTCACATTAAAGGGTGTTTATACAAGAGCATCGACCACCAGAAGATGCAATTATATTTGATCGTATGGCAAAGTCCTTGTCACCCCTGATGATCGAATAACGCTTGTTGTCAAAGTAAAAAACATATATTCTGAAGGAGGTCTGTGAGTCACCATCTGAAATCGGACGATGAACTAGGTTTCCCAGAGATTGACAAACTAAAGGTTATCTATAAGCCACAGCTATGTCGAAAATTTGATAGTGTGCAAGAGTGCCCAAGATTGTACAGCCTAAGAGTTATCTGTCATACACAATGATATCTAAAACTAAATAGTGTGCAAGATCACCTAAGAATTGGTAGTTCAAGGGTAAGTCATAAGTCGTAACAATATTCGAAGTTGGATAAATGTTCAAGACTACCAAAAATCCATAGTTTGAGGGTTATCTATAAGCTGCGTCATATCCAAGTTGATTATGTGCAGGACTACCTGAGGGCTAATAATTCAAAGGGAAATATGTAAGTCGCGAAACATCTAAAATCAGATAAAATTACAAGATTACCCAAAAAATAATAATTCAAAAGATATTTGTAAGCCGCCTCTATCCAAAATTGGATGATGTGCAAGATTACTCAAAAGCTGACAATTCGAAGGATATCTGTAAGCCGCCTCTATCCAAAGTCGGATGATGTGCAAGATTACATGAGGTTTGACAATTCAAGGTATATCTATAAGTCGCGTTGATATGAAAGATGCACAAAACTTACCCAAAGTCATATGCAAAGATTATCACCGATAGCCGAGATGGCTATCATATCAAAGACCAGCCTATTCAACAGCCAAGAAGGTTATCACATTCAAAGAATCATCATGTTCAATTGACGCAAAGTCAATCATGCCTGATAGATGTGAAGGTTGTTATGTCTGTTATCACAAGTTGTTACAAATGACCACGAGAGCCGCACTTTGAATTGGGTCGACCCCCCATAATGTAATGACCCTTCCGGTCATTTACGCGTGTTTGCCTTTCTTGTACCATTAGAGCTTGCATGTAGCGGCCCCAAGTAATTTATGGCTTGCTAGGACCGGTAGTTCGGTGCTCGACCATTTGCTTGGTCTTTTTGGCCACTCCTTGTTTTAGAGCTTTTAGCTTTTGAAATCATTGACTTCAGTCAACATCCTGGGTGTACGTGCTCGGAATTGAATTTCGACAGTTCCATTAGCTCCGGAGCATTAACTTTGGTCTAGAGGGACCTTTGGTCGGGATCTGGGAGCTTTTTAGCTTGGAATTCTCTCTCGTTCTGTGTTTTCAGGCCAGTTGGGCTTGTTTGGTTGACTTTGATCTACATACAGAGAGGACGGTCTCGGATAGAAATTCCGTCAATGCTTTTAGCTCCGGAATGTCGAGTTTAGGCTAGAGGGACTATTGGTTTGGGTCCCTGGGCTTTCGGACTTGATTTTGGCCATTGGGTTCCATTTTGGAAATAGTTGGCTAAAGGTTGATTTTGGGCGTGGGGCCCACTTTTCATTAAATTGACATACTATGGGATTTTTATCGATTCCATTAGATCTGGAACGTTGTTTCTAGTCGAATAGCTCAAGTCGTTTGTGTTCGCGGGACCCCGGATGCATTCCGGGGACCCATCTTGTGAAAATTTGCCAAAGGATTGGTTGTTGGTTGATGGTGTGGGCAGCACCATGCGCCTGGCCCCTGTGCCCATGCGCCCCATGCGCCCTAGCTGCCTGTGCCCTGGTGCGCCTGGCCCCTGTGCCCATGCGCCCCATGCGCCCTGGCCGCCTGTGCCCTGGTGCGCCTGGCCTGTGTGCCCTGGTGCGCCTGGGCCGCCCTGGCCCCTGGGCGCTGGTAGCTTATATAGCTGGCCAGCCCTCTTTTTACCTTTATTTCTAAAAACCCAAAAACAATATTCTCCATTAAAACATCTCTCAAATACCTCCATATAACCATTGTTCATCCCAACTACTTGGAGGATAATATTTTGTCGATCCATGCTCGTTTGTGGACTCCTAAATCCGATAAACCCTCTCTTTAAATTCCGAATTCTCCATGGATGATGAACCAAAAACCTCCATAAATCACCTTGATCATTACCAATAGCTTGGAAGTTAATATTTGCTGAATCTTGAGCATTTGTTGGATTCTAAATCGGGTAAGTTCTTTCGTGATTTTTTCGATTTCTTCCACGAGTTTCATTCTTTAAATTCCTTGATTTGCGGGGTGTTTTGAGCCCTAATTGTTGTCCATTTCCGCTCAATTTTTGAGCATGTGCTCCAGGGATGGTAAGGAACACAAGTGTGTTTTTCATTTCTGGTTTTGGGTTACGGGGCCCACGGGTCCGTTTGTGACCCGGATTTCAACCCGGTTATATTTTTGGCATTATGGGAATCGTTAGTCTTGTTTTAATCTGTAGATTGTTGTATTGATAGTGGTTTTGTGATTTGGAGCTTCCTAGAGCAGTTCGAGCCTGGACGACGCCATCCCCGCAGCTATTCTTTGGACGACAGGTAGGTTATGGTTTTCCCCTATCTAGACTCTGCGTATATAGGCTATAACTGCATTAATTAGCATTCTTGGATGGGTTGTTATAGGTTGGTACCCCAGACCTTGTCCGTCTTTCATCCGTCTATTTCATACGTTGTTTGTAGTATTCGCGTAGTAATGTATATTACCTTTGTGGTCCTGTGTGGCTTTGTATTGACTCTGGAACATAGATGGTGGGCTATTTGGGAATGTCAGCGAGTCACGGACATATAGATTATCCTTTTAGG
The DNA here is from genome assembly GCA_003996215.1 of Jaltomata sinuosa. Lineage (NCBI taxonomy): Eukaryota > Viridiplantae > Streptophyta > Magnoliopsida > Solanales > Solanaceae > Jaltomata > Jaltomata sinuosa. The sequence goes on from QJPP01005806.1 coordinate 6,474, forward strand.
CTGTTTATGTCTGCTGAGTAGCTATTGGGCCTGTGCAGGGCTGATAGGAATTGTTGTGAGCCGTTGGGCTACTTTTATATTTGTGTGCGAGCATATCATCCATGAAAAAGGTTTTCCCCTGCATGTTTTACTACAATTTTGGCTGTGAGCCACTACTGATAGTTTTCCTAAATTTGTATGGCCCTGGGGGACCGTTTTTGGTACTGTTGTTGATAGAAAAGGGGATTTTTGGATGTTTTCGCACTGATTTTATTACTGGTACTAGTCTATGCGGGGCAGAGCACCAGACTTGATGTTATTACTGATACTCTTGTCTCTGCGAGGCAGAGCACCAGACTTGATTTTATTACTGATACTAGTCTCTGCAGGGCGGAGCACTAGACTTGATTTACTACAGTTTTAGACCCGATTACACCCGGGCACCCTTGGAGGGGTTTTTGAGGCATTTTCTACTACTTTAGTCCTGGACGAGGTCTGGGCATGCATACTTGAGACTGGGTCTCTATCTTGATCCCGGACTTGCTTCCGGATGACATGTCTTGATACTGAGTTTTAGTATGGGGTCGGGGACCTCCATGGACCTTGCCGCTCCGGGCCTGGGGCTTCAGGCTGCGTGTGCCAGAGGGAAGGGTATACCATGGAGTAGAGGTATACAGGTTGAGTCCTTCCATGGAACCTGCCTGCTGGGCCTGGTTGGCACCGGAGGAGGTACATACAGAGGTTCTATTTCACATCATATCATATTATGCATTGGATCCCACCCTTGTTTGCTGTGTGTTCATTGTACGCTCCGGTAGTATGGGATGCCAGAGGGTTTGTTTTCACTTGATTGTGTTCCTCGGTTGTATGGGCGGCTGTTGGGACTGTAGGTAGACTATATTTACTCCTATTTTTACTTAAAGCTTTTCTTGGCACCTGGTTCTTGAAAGATTAGTGATGGCTAGCCTGTTGAGGCTTTGGTTATGGGATTTTTGATTATTGAGAGGGCTTTGGAGTCCTATCTTATTGAGGCACTTTGGTGTGGCCTTCTGAGCAGAGTGTGAGACTCTGGTTCTATTCTTGTGGGAAGCTGAGTGGTATCTCTAGGTTATTGTGGCCTAGTTATTTCATGCTAGGGTTGTACTTGTGAGGTGATTCCCTGGTTATGCTATCATGTGATTGGATTGGTGTTATGACTTCCTTATACTGGTTGATTCCATTTTGAGTATGTTAGACTGCTCTCCGTCTTTTCCTTCCACTTGAGATTACCGGTATACCGCTATTTTCTCAACTCTCTCTCTACTTACTTATATTGTTGTGCAAGGAGTCCAGGTGCGTTCTCCTTTCCTTCACCTGTGATTCTGTGTAATTGTATCCCTGTGCTAGCATGTGTTACTTGAAGCTCTTGGTTATGGATGATCTGTGCTAGCTCCTTTTGCCTTGCTTATTGACTCAGTGACTGCTTTCTTGCTATCTGTTACTTACTGTTTTTATATCTTATATGCGCTCAGTCGGCCTATGATACCTACTGAGTACCCGTGGTTTTGGTGCTCATGCTACACTTCTGCACTTTTTTTGTGCAGATATTAGCTGAGCTTTCGCCGTTGATCACGTTGGAGACTCGTGCAGCTTTTGGATCTTTGAGACTAGGGTGAGCGCCTGACGGTTGGGGCTTGTCTACATCTCATCGGTTGTACTGTTGCTCCTTGTACTTTCGGAGGCAATTTATGTTGTATTTTGTTACTACTAGCACTTGTATTCTATTAGAAGCTTTTGTACTATTGATACCAAGTCTTGGGGTTGGTGTAGTTTCCTTTATGTATTTATATTCGAGTTTTGCTTTTGCTTATTTCTGCTTGCTAGTGCGTTTTGGTTAGGTAGTAGCCCATTACTAACCGTTCTGGGCTACGGGAATTGGTTCGCCTACTGGGGATTGTAGGTGCCATCATGACTTGAGAAATCGGGTCGTGACAACTTGGTATCAGAGCTCTAGGTTCACCGGTGTCATGGTACAGAAGCAAGTGTCTAGGTAGAGTCTCGCGGATCGGTACGATGACGTCCGTATCCTATCTGTGGGAGGCTACAGGGCATTGTTAGGAAATATTTCATCTTCTTGGCTCCTCATCGTGCGTTCCTGGCTCTATTGACTTTTAAACTTCGGTTGTTCATTCATTCTCGAATTCCTCAGACGAATGTGATAGCGGTTGGTGCTGAGGCTTCTGTGCCTGTTGCTTCAGTGCTTCCACTAGCGCCAGGACTTCAGAGTGAGGGTTTACCGCACTAGATAGGGTGTGGGGTCAGCCCAACCTTCGACTAGATTTATAGCGACCTCAGCACTTCAAGACATCGTGGCTAGGACCCTGAGTCCTCCGGTGAGTGTTTCAGTACCTAGTTCTGTGAGTGGTGCTTCAGTTATAGTTGAGCTTCTAGTTCTTCAGCAGGGTTGTCTGTCGGTATTGGAGTACGGGGTGAGATTTTCCCGTCGGATTTCATCTGGTATAGGCTATTTTTGGTGTGGTGAGCATGGGCACTTTGCTAGGAATTGCCCCAGGATTGTGTATCCCAGACAGCCTGGTTGTTATCATTGTGGAGAGATTGGTTACCTTTATAGATATTGTCCCTGGCGAGGGACGGTTAGGCCTTTAGTTTTGACTACTCAGTCTAGAGTTAGATTACGTCAGCTTGATGCTCCTCTTGGTGGGCCAGAGGTAGAGGTTCCTGATATTATTGCTGCAGGTTAGGATTTTTCTACCTTCGACTTATGTTAGTCCCGCTCGTGTTGCGACTCTATCCCTTCTGTCGTGTAATTGCTTATATGCCTACCTGCTATTTGTTTAAGTTGTTTGGCTACCCGAATTGTAGTACCGATATGTTATTTTATTGGTAGTTTATTCTTTAGTAGTGGATGGGGGTAAGTTAGCCTTGAGAGGTGTTTTCCCTTTCGGTCATTTACGCGTGTTTGCCTTTCTTGTACCATTAGAGATTGCATGTAGCGGCCCCAAGTTATTTATGGCTTGCTGGGACTGGTAGTTCGGTGCCCGACCATTTGCTTGGTCTTTTTGGCCATTCCTTGTTTTAAAGCTTTTAGCTTTTGAAATTGTTGACTTCAGTCAACATCCTGGGTGTACATGCTCGGAATCGAATTCCGACAGTTCCATTAGCTCCGGAGCGTGAACTTTGGTCTAGAGGGACCTTTGGTCGGGATCCGGGAGCTTTTTAGCTTGGAATTCTCTCTCGTTCTGTGTTTTCAGGCCAGATGGGCTTGTTTGGTATACTTTGATCTACATTCGGAGAGGACGGTCTCGGATGGAAATTCCGTCCATGCTTTTAGCTCCGTAATGTCGAGTTTAGGCTAGAGGGACTATTGGTTTGGGTCCCTAGGCTTCCGGACTTGATTTTGGCCATTGGGTTCCATTTTGGGAATAGTTGGCTAAAGGTTGATTTTGGGCATGGGGCACACTTTTCGTTAAATTGACATCCTATGGGATTTTTGTCGATTTCATTGGATCCGGAACGCCGTTTCCGAATTAATTCCGAATTCTCAATGGATGATGAACCCAAAACCTCCATAAATCACCTTGATCATTACCAAAAACTTGGAGGTTAATATTTGCTGAATCTTGAGCGTTTGTTGGATTCTAAATCGGGTAAGTTCTTTCATGATTTTTTCGATTTCTTCCACGAGTTTCAATCTTTAAATTCCTTGATTTGCGGGGTGTTTTGAGCCCTAATTGTTGTCCGTTTCCGCTCAATATTTGAGCATGTGCTCCCGGGATGGTAAGGAACACAGGTATGTTTTTCATTTTCGGTTTAGGGTTACGGGGCCCACGGGCCCGTTTGTGACCCAGATTTCAACCCGGTTATATTTTTGGCATTATGGGTATCGTTAGTCTTGTTTTAATCTGTAGATTGTTGTATTGATAGTGGTTTTGCAATTTGGAGCTTCCAAGAGCAGTTCGAGCCTGGACGATGTCGTCCCCGCAGCTATTCGTCGGACGACAGGTAGGTTATGGTTTTCCCCTATCTAGACTCTGCGTATATAGGCTATAACTGCATTAATTAGCATCCTTAGATGGGTTGTTATAGGTTGGTACCCCAGACCTTGTCCGTCTTTCGTCCGTCTATTTTATACGTTATTTGTAGTATTCGCGTAGTAATGTATTACCTTTGTGGTCCTGTGTGGCCTTGTATTGACTCTGGAACATAGATGGTGGGCTATTTGGGAATGTCCGCGAGTCCCGCACATATAGATTATCCTTTTAGGCTGGTTATGTGTGCTGAGTAGCTATTGGGCCTGTGCAGGGCTGGTAGGAATTGTTGTGAGCCGTTGGGCTACTTTTATATTTGTGTGCGAGCATATCATCCATGAAAAAGGTTTTCCCCTGCATGTTTTAGTACAGTATTGGCTGTGAGCCACTACTGATAGTTTTCCTAAATTTATATGGCCCTGGGGCCCCTTTTTGGTACTGTTGTTGATAGAAAAGGGGATTTTTGGATGTTTTCGCACTGATTTTATTACTGGTACTAGTCTTTGCGGGGCAGAGCACCAGACTTGATTTTATTACTGATACTAGTCTCTGCAGGGCGGAGCACTGGACTTGATTTACTACAGTTTTAGACCCGGTTACGCCCGGGCACCCTTGGAGGGGTTTTTGAGGCATTTTCTACTACTTTAGTCTTTGACGGGGTTTGGGCATGCATACTTGAGACTGGGTCTCTATCTTGATCCCGGACTTGCTTCCGGATGACATGTCTTGATACTGAGTTTTAGTATAGGGTCGGGGACCTCCATGGACCTTGCCGCTCTGGGCCTGAGGCTTCGGGTTGCGTGTGCCGGAGGGAAGGGTATACGGTGGAGTAGAGGTATACAGGCTGAGTCCTTCCATGGAACCTGCCTGCTGGGCCTGGTTGGCACCGGAGGAGGTACATACAGAGGTTCTATTTCACATCATATCATATCATGCATTGGATCCCACCCTTGTTTGTTGTGTGTTCAGTGTACGCTCCGGTAGTATGGGATGCCGGAGGGTTTGTTTTCACTTGATTGTGTTCCTCGGTTGTATGGGTGGCCGTTGGGACTGTAGGTAGACTATATTTACTCCTGTTTTTACTTAGAGATTGTCTTGGCACCCGGTTCTTGAAAGATTAGTGATGGCTAGCCTGTTGAGGCTTTGGTTGTGGGATTTTTGATTATTGAGAGGGCTTTGGAGTCCTATCTTATTGAGACACTTTTGTGTGGCCTTCTGAGCAGAGTGTGAGACTCTGGTTCTATTCTTGTGGGAAGCTGAGTGGTATCTCTCGGTTATTATGGCCTAGTTATTTCATCCTAGGGTTGTACTTGTGAGGTGATTCCCTGGTTATGCTATCATGTGATTGGATTGGTGTTATGAATTCCTTATACTGGTTGTGTCCATTTTGAGTATGTTAGACTGCTCTCCATCTTTTCCTTCCACTTGAGGTTACCGGTATACCGCTATTTTCTCAACTCTCTCTCTACTTACTCATATTGTTGTGCAAGGAGTCCAGGTGCGTTCTCCTTTCCTTCACCTGTGATTCTTGTGTAAAAATTGTATCTCTGTGCTAGATGTGGTTATCTTGAAGCTTTGGTTATGATGATCTGTGCTAGCTCCTTTTGCCTTGCTTAAGTTGCCTCACAGTGACTTCTTTCTTGCTATCTGTTACTTACTGCTTTTATATCTTATATGCGCTCAGTCGGCCTATGATACCTATTGAGTACCCATGGTTTTGGTGCTCATACTACATTTCTGCACTTTTTTGTGCAGATATTAGCTAAGCTTTCGCCGTTGATCACGTTGGAGACTCGTGCAGCTTTTGGATCCTTGAGACTAGGGTGAGCGCCTGATGGTCGGGGCTTGTCTACATCTCATCTGTTGTACTGTTGCTCCTTGTACTTTCGGAGGCAATTTATGTTGTATTTTGTTACTACTAGCACGTGTATCCTATTAGAAGCTTCTGTACTATTGATACCAAGTCTTGGGGTTGGTGTAGTTTCCTTTATGTATTTATATTCGAGTTTTGCTTTCGCTTATTTCTTCTTGCTGGTGCGTTTTGGTTAGGTAGTAGCCCATTACTAAACGTTCTGGGCTACGAGAATTGGTTCGCCTACTGGGGATTGTAGGTGCCATCATGACTTGAGAAATCGGGTCGTGACACATAAATAGTCTATATATTTTCTTGTTCACTCGAGAGCCGCACTTTGATATTGGGTCGACCCCCCATAAGTGGTCTATATATTTGCTTCTCCACTCGAGGGCCTGCACTTGAAATTGTATTTGGGTCGACCCCTCATAAGTGGCCTATATATTTGCTTGCCCACTCGAGGGCTTATACTTGAAATTCAATTGGGTCATTCACCCCATAAGTGACATATTTATGTGGAGACTTCCACCTCTTTGATATATTTATATATTTTTCAATATGATACTTACTTTGCTAGTTTGGGTCGTCCACCCTAAAAGGTGACTATTAGACTAATTGCGCACATATTTCACTTTGCTTATGCGTTCGTCCTAAATTGCAATCATTAGGTTAACTTTGTCGCTATGAGATGCCTATTTTGTAATATCAAGCCATCCACCTTATTATAGTTGAATTATAATCATTCTAAGCCGCAATAATGATAATTTGCAAAGTGCTCAAGTCGCAACAATGGGAATGTGCAAAGTGTTCAAGTCGTAGCAACGAAGCGCAAATCTAGCACTTTTAAGCTGCAACAATAGAAATGCGCAAAGCGTTCAAGTTGCAGTAATGGGAATGTGCAAATCTAACACTTCTAAGCCGCAATAACGGAAATGCGCAAAATGTTCAAGTCGCAGCAATAGGAATGTGCACCATGTACAATACTACCAAGTCGCTACAAATGGTTACAAGGACTGTTACATTGCAAAAGGCTACAAAGTTCTTCATATTCAAAGATAGCCATGCTCAACTACCATAAAGTAAATCATGTTCGATGGCTATGAAAGCTATCATGTCGGGAAAGTCGTTATTTCCTAAAACATGGACAAGAAAGGATGGCATCTTCCTCATAAATCACCATATTCGAAAAGGAGGTACAAAAGCTATCTCTCCTTATTGAGTTATTTTAATACTGGCAATATTGTTTCAAAATATTATCGAGAGCATCCGAGAGGATAAAAATCTCAAACCAGAACAACAGGTGTAAATCACGTCAAAAGGACATCACAACACATGAGTTATACATAATCCAAGGATGAGGTGCGGACTACGCCAAAAAGGACGCATCACAACGTGGAGCTTTTTCTTAGCAGCAAACTGGGATATAGTCCAAAGAGGAATACCAAACTCTTTGGACTTGAGCTGAGGAACAACTTCCACCACTATCAAACTACACCCCTATCAGAAGGCATGTGGGTATTTCCTATTGTTGGGTCTTAGTTTCACATCCACAGTATTTTCTGAACTCACACTGGAAGCAATTTTACTTCTATTCAAATTCAGGTGACAATACACCTCAAGCTTTAGAAATTATGTCCATCTAGCTCTTATCTATGAATGTGAGGGCCCCACATTTGTAATTGAAATGGTTACAAGCCTCTTTTCGATAATTTGATTTATTTGTCACTCACCCCATGCCAAAGGTTGTCTTAACATAAAGATTACCTTTTCCACCGATTGAGTCGAATTACAAGCATCCTAATTCCCTGAGTCTTGGGATATGTAGGCGGGCTCTATGTTGAAAACTCGGCTGCACTCCTAATTCCCTCCAATCCTCTTAGTCCCTAGCTTTTCGGTATCTCCTTCATTCAAAATTAGGATAGCTTTGAATTCTCTTAAAAATCGTGCGTAAAATCGAGCATCTTGAACTACAAGTGGCCTGAATTCTTGTCATGACCCACTTACGCCATGACGACGCTCAGTAAGCCGAAGCCTACCAAGCAAGCCTGAACTAAGTTCACACTAAAAATTCGGTAGAGTTTCCTTTGTATCGGGAGTAATCCATAAATTTAAACCTGTTAATATTCAGAAAACCAACATCTCACATACTACAATGCCAATGTGTTAAGTCTAAGAGACCACCAAAATAATAATCAGCGACCGTCACAAAACTTTAGAGGTTCCAAGTCACGCCTTACTAATACAAGCCAAAACTAAATTTACATGACCGACACAAGGAGCAAGACCCTAAGATTTAGATAAACTAATATACTACATCAGTCTAAACAAAATAATGGTCCACGCGAAGCAAGTGCGAGGCTTACTGGATCTAACATCGTCTCGGTCTATCATGCTGTCAAGGTCAAGAGTCACCCTCAACTAAATTATCTAAAGGGCATAAAAAGAAGGAGTGGGGTCAGTCTCGCGGACTTAGTGAGTAATAATATCAACCATAGTGTTTTACATGGGACAAGCATATATAAGGAGTCATGCAGTTTATAAATCATCAAAAATAACTTGTTTCAATCAAATTGGCAAGTCATGTATGAAACTGTATTCAAGCTTGGTTAATTAAAATAATCTCATCATTATTTATTAGGAGAATCCTATGCCAGTATCGAATATACTTTCTAGCACTAAGGATTTACCATAGCCATTTGACTACCCCGTCAGCTAGGTTCCCTTCTAGAGGGTCTTTGTACAACATTAGTTTTCCTACAAGGTGCACCAGGTCTAGCGATCCCGATGTTAGATAACGGCGAAACTGGAAAGGTTACTTCCTAAAATGGTGTCTTTATAATACAATATATATTTCATATTCTTCTTGTGTCAAATTCGAGTCCAACAATATATATCAAAGATAGCATAAATTTAAGAGAAATCAAAATGTAATCTCATGATAAAAGGGATTTAGTATATTTTCAAACACTTGCTCATACTATTGCTTGTCCGATGCCGGTAATCAATTCTAAATAAATATTTCAAGGCAAGAAAACAACTTTAGAACATGTTATAGTTGAAAATCAACTACGGAGAATTATCACTCACAGTACTCCCGCCGAATAGCTTCAGGTTGATTCCAATAATCTCGTCCCAAATATCACTTATCTAAAGAAAATATAATGTAATATTAGAGTCAAAATTGAGTTCATCAGATTACTAATTTTATCCTCTAGCTACTGTCATCCATTGTTTTGGCTAACTATTCCAAGTATAAACTTGTTCTCCTCTTCTTAGATGCTGAAAATGGAGTAACTTATGCTTCTATCTTTCCTAAATCATCAAATTAGTTGTTCATGTTACCAATAAAAATTATATTCTGGACAGAAACTCCTTCCGAAGATCAAGATTAATTAACAGATAGGTGAGTTATTTAACCTACCTTGCACAGGGTTGAGGAAGAAGAAGTAATCTCTAATGGTTTCTTGTTTCTCCTCCTCTCTTCTGCGCTTCTTTCCTTTCTTCTGTTTATCCTCTTTTCTCTTCTTTTTTTTTAATCCTAAAGGGATGCTGATGGACAACTTTATGCTGAAACCATCGCAGCTATTTTATCCCCCTTTTCACCGCCTCTTTCTTACTCTCTGTTTCACCGCTTCTTTTATCTCTTTTATTCTATTGGTTAAATATTAACGAGGTGGGCTTAACTTAGGGATTAAGTAGCTTAGAGGGGTTTGGTTGGTCACTTTAATTAAGTGGGTCAGACCTATTTGTTCCAGGTTATTACAATCTCTCCCCCTTATGAAAATTCGGTCCCTGAATTTAAACATATACGAACCTTAAGATGAAAACAAGTGAGGATACTTTGCTCGCATCACCTCCTCATCTTCCCACGTCGCCTCCTCGCTAGAATAATTTTTCCATACTACCTTCACCATTGCAAACTCTTTCAAATGCAGCTTCCTTATTTGTCTGTCAATTATAACCATTGGCTCCTCTTCATAAGCTAGGTTCTCGTTCAACTGAATGGTTGATGCTTCAAGTACATGTGAGGGTTCTGGTATGTACTTTCGCAAAATAGACACATGAAATACTGAATATACCGATGACAACCCAGGCGGAAGCGCTAAATGATATGCAACAGCACCAATTCTGTCAAGTATCTCATATGGTCCAATGTATCTCAGACTCAGTTTTCCCTTCTTTCCGAATCTTAAAACACCTTTCATTGGAGAAACTCGTAAGAATACATGATCTCCAACTGAAAATTCTAACTCTAGATGTCTTTTATCTGTGTATGCCTTTTGCCTACTTTGGGCTGCTAGCAATCTTAGTCTGATTATTTGGACCTTGTCAATAGCAGATCTTACCAAATCTAGACCTAATACCTTTTCCTCACCAGCCTCAAACCACCCAATGGGAGATCGACATCATCTTTCATATAAGGCTTCATAAGGTGCCATTTGTATTCTTGCTTGGAAACTATTATTATAAGAAAACTCTGTTAAAGGTAGATATTTTTCCCAACTACCACCAAAATCGAGAACACAAGCTCTCAACATATCTTCCAATGTCATGATGGTTCGTTCTAACTGTCCGTCAGTTTGCGGGTGAAATGCAGTACTCAGGTCCACCCATGTTCCCAATGCTCCTTGGAATGATTTCCAAAAGTGTGAGGTGAATTGGGATCCCTTATTCGATATAATAGAAATTGGAACTCCGTGAAGCCTGACTATTTCATCCATATATATCTGGGCATAGTGTGCACCATTATAGGTTGTTTTGATTGGTAGGAAGTGCGCTCACTTCGTCAATCGATCTACGACCACCCATATAGAATCATAACCCTTAAGAGTCCGTGGTAATCCAGTTATAAAGTCCATGGTGATCTGCTCCCACTTCCATTCTGGTATCGTAAGTTATTGCATTAACCCTGCGGGTCTCTGATGTTCCGCCTTTACTTGCTGACAAGTGAGACACCGAGCGACATGATTCACAATGTCCTTCTTCATACCTTCCCACCAGTATAGCTGACGAAGGTCATGATACATCTTTGTTGATCCAGGATGAACTGAGTACTTGGAGCCATGTGCTTCTTCAAGCAAAGTTTGTCTCAGACCATCCACATTTGGTACAAAAATACGATTGCCAAGTCGTAGTACCCCATGACAATCCAAGACAATATTTATTCTTGTTATCGATGTTTTCATCTCTAATTTTGCAGAACCGCAGATCTAGGTATTGCTTTGCCTTTATATCCTTCATTAATGATGATTTGGATTGAACACATGCTAGTAATGAACCTACATGCCCTAAACTGAAGACTACTCCACTTTTCTTCAATTTATGAAGTTCTCTCGCTAGCGGTCTCTTTAATAGGGTAAGGTGGGCCAAACTTCCCATAGATTTTCGGATTAAAGCATCAGCCACTACATTAGCTTTGCCTGGATGGTACAAGATCGTACAATCATAGTCCTTCAATAGCTCCACCCATCTTCATTGTCGAAGGTTCAAATCTTTTTGCTTTAATATATATTGAAGGCTCTTGTGATCAGTATATATCTCACATTTCTCCCCATAAAGGTAATACCGCCAAATTTTGAGAGCAAAGACAACTGATGCCATCTCTAAATCATGTGTAGGATAATTTTGCTCATCTTTTTCAATTGTCTTGAAGCATAAGCTATGACCCGTCCAGTTTGCATAAGCACACACCCAAGTCCCACTCGAGAGGCATCACAATAAACTGCAAATCCTCCGATTCCCGATGGAAGTACTAATACTGAGGCTATTGTTAAGCTTTCCTTGAGCTTTTGAAAATTTTGTTCACATGCCTCTGACCATTGGAATTTCACATTCTTTTGTGTTAGCTTTGTCAAAGGTGCAGCTATCCTGGAGAAGTCCTGCACGAAACACCTATAATAGCCTGCGAGGCCCAAGAAGCTTCGTATCTCGGTCACAATGGTTGGACTTGGCCACTTCTTTACTGCTTCCACTTTCTTCGAGTCAACTAAGATCCCTTCTTCAGATACAATATGACCTAGGAAGGCAACTTGATTTAACCAAAATTCGCACTTAGAGAACTTAGCATATAACTTATATTCTCGGAGTGTAATACTATCCTCAAGTGTTGTTCATGGTCTTCATATGTCCTTGAATACACAAGGATATCATCGATAAACACGATCACAATTTTTTCCAAATACGACTTGAACACCCTATTCATCTTATCCATAAATGCTGCAGGTGCATTTGTTAGCCCAAAAGGCATTACTAGAAATTCATAGTGTCCATACATGGTCCAAAAGGCGGTCTTAGAGATGTCTTCACCCTTAATACGCAATTGGTAGTATCTGTATCTCAAGTCAATCTTGGAGAATCTCTTTGCACCCTGAAGTTGGTCAAATAAATCATCAATGCGTGGCAGCGGGTACTTGTTCCGCACTATGACCTTATTTAACTGTCGGTAATCTATGCATAATCTCATGGATCCATCCTTCTTCTTTACGAACAAGACTGGTGCACCCCATGGCAAAGTGTTTGATCTAATGAACCCCTTGTTTACTAGGTCCTACAGCTGCTCTTTCAATTCTTTCAACTCTGCTGGTGCCATTCGATACAGAGGTATCGATATGGATTGTGTTTCAGGTACTAAATCGATGCCGAAATCAATTTCTCTAATAGGAGGTAACCCAGGTAGATCTTCTGGGAACACATCAGGGAATTCCCTAACAACATGGATAGACTCTAACTCTGGTACTGCGAGCTTTGTATCTTTGACAAATGCCAAAATGCCTTGGCAACCCTTGCTTAGCATCCGTTTTGCACCCATGAATGATATCAGATTATTCGAAGGTGATCCTTGATCTCCTTGTAAAATAAAACTTAGCTCACCCGGTATGTTAAAGTGTACCATTTTATAGTAGCAATACACAATTGCATGGTATGAAGCTAACCAGTCCATGCCCATGATTACATCAAAATCTATCATATATAGCACAAACAAGTCTGATAATATGCCTTTCCCATGTACACTAAGTTGACAAGAGTGATACACTCGCTCAACCAGTAAAGATTCTACAACTGGTGTAGCGACTAAAAAGGGATTTTCCAACAACTTTTGTAATCTATTAAACCTTGTTGTAAAATATAAGGACACATAGGAATGGGTGGATCCAGGATCAATTAAAGCAAAGCATCAAATGAACACACCGAAAGTATACTTGTGACAACTGCATTTGATGCCTCAGCATCCTGCCTAGTAAGAGCAAACACTCGAGATTGGCCTCTACCAATCGCTCCCGATCCTCTACCATTAGTACTTTTATTTCCAGTGCCTCTTTCTTTTGGCCCAGAATTATCCCTAGTGGCAGCAGAGTTTGTTAGTTCCTATGACGTTGATGCTTGATTAGATCCTCTAAGATAACATGGGAAATATCTCTTGTAATGTCCCATTTTTCCGTATCGAAGACATGCGCCAAGCTCTCTCCAACACTGGCTTGAATGAGCCTTGTTACAACTAGGGCACGTAGCAGTAGTGCGGCTGTTCTGCCCAGTTGATGGTGTGGAACCCCCATGACTCTGCCTTGAGTTAGAAGCAATGTTAGATGACTGGACGACAGATGCTCCCCTAGTTTGTGCGGTTCTCGAATGACCCTGTGATGTAGATATTTGTCTTCTACCGTTATCCCCTTCAAAAGATCCTGTGATCCTTGTTTTCTTATTTTGTGCTTCATCTGCTCTTCCATCTCTCCATCTAGTCTCCACTTCTCTTGCAACATCTACTGCTTGTGAGAACGTTATGTCTCCCTTTGTCAAATATGAGGCTAGCGGCCTGAATAATGGATCTATCAGGCCTCGGATAAACCTCTTAGCCCGTATAGAATCAGTCATCTTGTATGATGCATGTCGGGACAAACGAGTGAACTGGATATCAAACTCATTCACTAACATCTCTGGGGTTTGCCTCAATCCCTCAAATTGTATAGACAAAGCATCCCTCAGGCTCATAGGCAGGAATCGATCAATAAAAGCATCACAAAACTCCTTCCATGTCAAGGGACGTGAGTTAGTTGGCCGCCCTGCCTTAAAAGATTTAAACCACTCTTCGGCTATATCTTGCAAATGATAGGCAGCCAACTCAACCGATCTTGTGCTAGAATATTCAAGCGCATCTAATGCTTTCTTGATCCCATCCAAAAATAATAGGGGGTCTTCGATCTCACTAGCCCCTGTGAACACAGGAGGTTTCAACTCAAGAAACTCTCGGATTGACCTGCGAAGTGGCTCGTTAGATTGATTAGGCTTGTTACTCCCTCTGTACATCGCATTATCTCCAGGTTGTTTGAACCTTCTCTACCAAGCTTTTCATTGCCTATTGAAGCATTGCAGCTATCATGTCTATAGTAGTACCACTCTGAGGTTGCGGTGGTGGTATCACCTCCTCTTCAGTAACTGGGTCGGCAGCCTGCCTAGCCGGTATGCCACGACCCCTCTTTCGACCCCAACCTAAGTTTGGCGGAAGCTTAGATCTATCTACCATCTGTAATCATATTAACAATGTTAGATTCTTACTTGGCTCTAGACTGCATATAACAATTATAAGATTTAACAAAGAATGAGAAAGACCAATCCTATCCGATTCCTACAGGGTCTTGATCAAGCATATGGTGCACAATATATACCCGATTAAGTTCCTACTAAAACTGATGCTCCTTGGGTCATACCCTAAACCTGAGTCTCTGATACCAACTTTTTCATGACCCACCTACGCCATGACCGGCGCTCAGTAAGCCAAAGCCTACCAAGCAAGCGTAACCAAGTTCACGCTAAAAATTTGGCAGAGTTTCCTTTCTATCGGGAGTAATCCATAAATTTAAACATGTTAATATTTAGCAAACCAGCATCCCACATACTACAATGCCAATGTGTTAAGTCTAAGAGACCACCAAAACAATAATCAACGACCTTCACAAAACTTTAGAGGTTCCAAGTCCTTACTAATACAAGCCAAAACTAAATTTACATGACCGACACAAGGATCAAGACCCTAAGATTTAGATAAACTAATATACTACATCAGTCTAAACAAAATGATGGTCCACGCGAAACAAGTGCGGGGCTTACTGGATCTGACTTCGTCTCGGTCTATCACGCTGTCAAGGTCAAGAGTCACCCTCAACTAAATTATCTGAAAGGCAAAAGAAGAGGGAGTGGTGTCAGTCTCGCAGACTGAGTGAGTAATAATATCAACCATAGCGTTTTACATGGGACAAGCATATATAAGGAGTCATGCAGTTTATAAATCATCAAAAATAACTTGTTTCAATCAAATTGGCAAGTCATGTATGAAACTGTATTCAAGCTTGGTTAATTAAAAAAATCTCATCATTATTTATTAGGAGAATTCTATGCCATTATCAAATATACTTTCTGACACTACGGATTTACCATAGCCGTCTGACTACCCCATTAGCTAGGTTCCCTTCTAGAGGGTCTTTGTACAACATTAGTTTTCCTACAAGGTGCACCAGGTCTAACTATCCCGACGTTAGATAACGGCAAAATTGGCAAGGTTACTTCCTGAAATGGTGTCTTTATAATACAACATATATTTCATATTCTTCTTGTGTCAAATTCGAGTCCAACAATATATATCAAAGATAGCATAAATTTAAGAGTAATCAAAATGTAATCTCATGACAAAAGGGATTCAGTATATTTTCAAACACTTGCTCATACTATTTCTTGTCTGATGCCGGAAATCAATTCTAAATAAATATTTCAAGGCAAGAAAACAACTTTAGAACATGTTATAGTTGAAAATCAACTACGGAGAATTATCACTCACAGTACTCCTGCTGAATAGCTTCAGGTTGATTCCAACAATCTCGTCCCGAATATCACTTATCTAAAGAAAATATAATGTAATATTAGAGTCAAAAGTGAGTTCATTAGATTACTAATTTTATCCTCTAGCTACTTCCATCCCTTGTTTTGGCTAACTATTCCAAGTATAAACTTGTTCTCCTCTTCTTAGATGCTGAAAAGTGGAGTAACTTATGCTTCTATCTTTCCTAAACCATCAAATTAGTTGTTCATGTTACCAATAAAAATTATATTCTGGACAGAAACTCCTTCCTAAGATCAAGATTAATTAACAGATAGGTGAGTTATTTAACCTACCTTGCACAAGGTTGAGGAAGAAGAAGTAATCTCTAATGGTTTCTTGTTTCTCCTCCTTTCTTTCTCCCTTCTCTGCTTCTTTCCTTTCTTCTGTTTATCCTATTTTCTCTTCTTCTTTTTTTTAATCCTAAAGGGACGCTGCTGGACAACTTTATGCTGAAACCATCGTAGCTATTGTATTCCCCTTTTCACCGCCTCTTTCTTACTCTCTGTTTCACCGCTTCTTTTATCTCTTTTATTCTATTGGTTAAATATTAAGAAGGTGGGCTTAACTGAGGGATTAAGTAGCTTAGGGGGGTTAGGTTGGTCACTTTAATTAAGTGGGTCAGGCCCAATTGTTCCAGGTTATTACAATTCTCATGTAACCTGAGATATGTAGGAAACCCTATACCGGAGTTCGGCCATAATTTCTTAAAATTCGTGCTAGAACCAACCGCTTCCTAGAGATAAATTTATAGTCTGATAAAATTGAGAACGTCAATTTCCTTGCCCAGGGTTATTTGCATCCACCCTAACTTAAAGGAGGGGCAGTTGTTGACACTCAATTTTTACCCCTCCACATTGCAAATAAATCTTAAACTTTTTCAATTTTAAATGATTTTGAAATAATTATTTTGTAAAAAGTAAAATATTTTCCAAATCAATTTTTATAATAGTTTTAAGTAGGAATCTATATTTTCGTATTTAATTATATGAAATTATATAGGTTTACTTAAGAAATTATTTTTTGAAAGAAATCTCATGTGAAAATCTTATTTAATTTAAAAAATGCTTAATTTCTTTTCCAAATTGATTTAAAAATTAGAGATTAATTGAATAATTAGTCTCTTAAATTTTAATGAAATAATTATGCTTTAACAAAATAACTATTTCACTTCGTTTAATTTTAAAAAGCTCGAGTAATTAATCCTGATTAATTTATCTCTATTTTGATATTAGCCTAAACTTCTTAAATTATTTCAATTGTAGCCGATTTCACTAAATCCTTCTTAATTTGGCTATCTCCTAAGTTCAAGAGTGGCCAAATTTTTGCAAATGTGTCCAGATCTTAAATAAAATTATCCTCCACCTCAACTCCCTCATCAACCAAATTTTGGGCCAAATTCAACCCAACTTCCAATTAATTCTGCCTCAGCCCACTCTTTCCCCCTTGACCCGGTTAAGCCCAACCCAACACACCCTTCAGACCTTACTGCTCCTCTCTCCCTCATCTCACAAAGCAGATACACCAAAACAACCCCCCTAATCCCCTTTTTCTTCTTGAAACGACGAACAACGTCCAAACCCCAGATGCATCGCACCTCATTTCCTCTTTTCTCCCTCATCCATTTCGTACAATCTCGCGTGTCACGCACGAGAATCATACCTAAGAGGTACCCGAAGAAGCAACGTGTCCTCAATCTTTTCATCCCTTGTCCTTCTCGCTCAAATCCCACTCAAAATCATCTGAGATGATATGATTTCTAGAGCTGGAACCTTATCCCCGATTAGAATTTCAAATCCTCCAAGAAAAATCCTGAAAAAACCCTCTAAAAATCCTCTCCCACATCTCTCAAATGCTCCAAAAGTTCCCCAAATCCTCCCCTATATAAACCCCACTATTTTCACAGTGAAGGTAAGCTTTGAAAGTAATTTTTGGGGTTGAGACCTTGTAAAGACTCATTTGAGCTTAGGTCTTGGCTGAAAATTTCGAAGTTCATCTCTCCGGTGGTGGTAAGGCAATTTCAACGAGGCTCGTAGTTTCAGTTACTGCTCTGAAAAAGATAAACACCTCATTTTTCTCGTATTTCTTTTTGCGTTATGTTGATTTATCTTTTTTGTTCATGCTGGTTGGGCTGGTCTTGTTTGATTTATATGATATAGTGATTAGGAAACTATGAATGAAAGTTCGAAGAATCTATTTATTGAAGTGGGGTTCAAGAGTAAAGTTCTGAAGTTGTCTTTCAT
Source organism: Jaltomata sinuosa (assembly GCA_003996215.1). Classification (NCBI taxonomy): domain Eukaryota; kingdom Viridiplantae; phylum Streptophyta; class Magnoliopsida; order Solanales; family Solanaceae; genus Jaltomata; species Jaltomata sinuosa. Next base: position 24,441 of record QJPP01005806.1, read on the forward strand.
TTTGTTTTCTTTCTTCTTTGTTTCTTGTCATTTTAATAATTGCTTTCTGAATGCTTCATGTGAACGTTGGCATGGTGTCTGCTTCCTTGTTTAAAGGAGGCTTAAACCTTGTCTATTTGTGTGAGGATCTTTGCTCAAAAAAATTAGTTTATCAAGCATGAACAAGTTGTTAGATAACTTTTGGTTTATGGTTGTTTGAGTTCGTCGAAGCTGGCTGATTACGGGATTAAGACGGGATATTCATGATGCTCTTCATTTATATCTCTTTGATTGCCTCTAAAATGCTCACAAAACTTCCCTGCCCTTTGTTTGTATGCTCTTGCTCTAGTCTTTGTTATGTTGGTTTGAGTTTGAAGGATCTAGTACTATGAGATGAAAATGAATTTGTGCATAATGGTCAATCCTTGTTTGATATTTATGATGTTTGCATGTCTTGAAGAACAATGTCGATATATTCATCTTCTCTGAAATCAAGTGGGGCTGGTAACTATCTCTATGAAAGCCTGTTGAAGCTTGAATCATTCTAATTAGGTGTAGTCATGTCCTCCTAAAACAAGATAGATTACACTAGTCAAAGTCTCATATTTTATGTACGTAAGTTTGTATATGTTTTGTGGCTGCCAAGAGTTGTCTCAGTAGGATAGATTTAGTTCGAGCTTGGTTAATTAAAGTGTGATGTTTTCATGGTGATGTTTTATGTGTGAATGTCAACTCCATCCGATCAATACCCTATTAAAACAATTACCAATACTAATAGGTGTTGGATTTCAAAGTTGCTCACCTACTTTAGTTACACAAATATAGTTTAAGTTTTCAATCACCCAATGTTTGTTCTTCTCTGGGAGATCTTCCTCTTTTCTTAATCAACCTAAATTTGTGCATTTAATATTAGCATAATATAGTTTAATTGTGTACTTAAAGGCAAGTATTTCGTCTGTTGACAATTAATCCTCATCTCCTTCTTTGTGTGCATGAACTGCCCGAGTCTACGAGGACTCACTCTCTCCTTGTATAATCTTATTGGGTCGGAGCCTAGCGAGCATATCCGAGTCAGCCCGTTCAAGTCCAAAATGGACTGATTTACAATCTTCAGTAGCAGATGTATATGATTCAGAAGCTAATATACAAGACTGGAAGCTAATACTCACTGGTATACAGCCTGTATATGGGCCAATATACAAATAGGAAATAGGCCAAAGCCCACAAATTGAAGATGCAGCAGCAACAACGCCCAAAATGGGCGGAGGAAAATTAAAGAAATGGGATTGAAAAGTCCAAGTGCAGAAGAATGGACCTCTAAGCCCACAAATTAGAATAGGACAGGCTTTATGGGCCAAAGGTCCAAATTAATTAAGCCCAAGGCTTAATTCCTTCTTTACTCTTTAAAACTTTTTATATTTTATAGTTTAGAATTTATCTTGTATTAATTTGGACTAACATTTAACTTAGTTAAATTATTTTCAAAAGAAGAACTTTTCTCGTTTTAACTTTGTTCTTTTTTTCACTTGTCTAATCTCTTTTTTCTACTTTTAAAAAAAATGTAAATGTTGGTTTACTTTTTCTCTAAAGGAAGTTACTATTTCTTTTTCATAAACCGATATCAAGAAATCTCAAACTTTGTATTTATATTTTCAGCAAATTTTCTGGTAATTAATAATTCTATATTTTCCAAAACAAGCAATTTTTCAAAAGTTAGTCAAATAATTTGGTTTTGAACAAAATCGGATAAGCACAAGTTAGTGGATATCCCGAGTGCCTTTAAAACCTTCTTGGGATATTAATGAGAACCGCTTACCCAAAATCTCTCAATTTTTAAAGTTTTTATCTGTTTTAAACTTTAGAAATTGTCTAAAGGTTTTCTTAATTTTTCTTAATTAATTAAGTGGCGACTCTTGCTTTTCTTAAAAAAATTGTTTGAAATTATTAACTTAGTTTCGAAATGATTTTAAAAGTCGAAAACCATTTTCCTTGTTTAAAAAACTCAAAAACAGAAATGGCAACTCCGCTGGGGATTATTCAACTAGGTTCTAACCTTATTATTTTTACTAAATTATTTGACTAACTGTTTGGAATTGTAATAATTGTTAACCTTTTATCGCTTTATCTTATTTATTTAAATTCTCGTAATTTATAAACTGTTCATGGCATATTCCGCCTCTCTTGCCAAAGCATTAGATTGCATTAGGGGTAAAAAGGGAGATTATGCAAGTATTTGCAATCGTCCTTAACTAAAAAAATACTTTCTCAAAACAGACGAGTGAAGTAACTGACCCGCGGTCGGTTAACAGTCACTTGTTGTTTTAGCCCACGGTTGTCCACCCGAGTTCCCAGTCCTTTTCAAATTAACCAATTCTAGTCAACCTAGGCTAGAGCGAAACCAAATTTCAAATATAAGCATTGATCTAAGATGTCTTAATATCCAAGGATATTAAGTCCATTAGTAAGACCACATTGTGCTCGAAAGGGCCCACGACCTGAAAGAACAATCATCCCTTATGTTGATAATTGAAGGATGTGATGTAGAATTGTACGGACCATTGTCCCTCGGAGTTGAGAAATATTTAGATAGTCTCTTCACTCAAAAATCTTCACCCGAAAGGCATTCGGGAATCCAAGAAATTCAAGAAGTACGAGAATGAAGAATCCATGGCGGCCTAGTTTAGAAATATACCCTTGTGTGGAACTGATATTCAATTGTATTCCCTTCCCTTATTTTGTATCTCTATTCAATTTAATATAATTTGTATAAATACATTTTGGGGTAATGGAACGTCTTACAAGCGGCATGCATCCTTCAATTCGTTAGGCCTACCTTTGGCATAAAAAGTCACATATCTATATAGGACGCGCTATAAACTATTATGTGATATGAACTGTCTTATGTGCTATGTGTGTTGCTCAAATCAAGGATGAATTGATCCAATTCTATTTTTGAAATTTTTAGAACACCGTAGGCAGAAAATATAAACTAACCACATAAAGTCCGATAAAAAATACTCCAAGTTTCTCAGAAAAATCCTATTCCCTCTTTTCACAAAGCCTCTAAAGCTTACTTGCCTATTCAAACTACGTAGGGCCTGAATTCTCTTTCGTGAGATACGTAGACGGCCTTTCAAGACTTGGCCCCTATCTTTAAAAAAAATTCATTTTCACTTTGAGGAAAACGCCAAAAGGATTCAAAGCGCAATGGACAAAGTATCAGGACATGAAGACTCAACAAGTCAACGTTCCTGATGAAATCTACTTGTCCAAAATTAATAGGCAAAGTCCTGTCCATTAAAATCCTCGAGTCAAAATCACTTGTGGATCAATTCGCCTTGATAAAAAGTGACTTCTATGTGTTTAGAGCAACTTTTATGTTTTTACTTCATGTATGATATCTTGTATTATTCATCATGAACGAAATCTAACTTGATTACCTTTTGAGTTATTTTTTCTGTAACAGGTAAAGAAACTGATCTGTGATGAGAAAGAATAACAGAACACTCGTATTGAACAACGTCAAGAGAAAACAAAGCTTCATTCCTTGATCATAACTTAGGGAAGAGGATACTGACTGGGATACTGAGAACATCACTTTGATTAAGATGAATACTGCCATAGTTAAGCAAAGTGAGTTGATTGCGCAATTGGAAAAACAAGTTGTGAGATAAGAAATGAGATGTGAGAGACAAGAAATCTGATTAATTTGATCATTGATGCAAAATTTCTCACTCCGGGTGAAGGAAGGTCTTTGCTTTATGTGTCTCTTTTGCATGCGCCAGCACCCGAACACTTTCCCAATGATACACTTGCACCTCCTTATTACTTAGCATAGAAAAATCTCTCAAATACGGCTCGATAAAGCCTTCGCCATCAAAAGCCTACCCTTCAACATCAGAAAACTCCTATCCCATCTTTTATGCCCAAGCTAAATATCAAACTCCGTCCTCAAAATACCAAGCTCCACCTCCAAATTACCAATTACCTCCACAAATATAGCAAAACTCTCAATAAAATTTTCAAGCACCAATTCCTTTCTATTCAAATCTACAAACATACCACAAAGTAGCTTTCCCGACATACCAAAATAAAATATGCCATCCAAATCATAAGAAGAAGCCTCTTTGACTCTTTACTCCATTAGCTGAAAGTCGAACTCAACTTTTTGAAAGACTAAACACAGTTGGGCTAATTCAACCTATCGAAAGTATGCTAATCCTTCATATAGATTCTTCAGACTTGATCGACATTGTGCATATCACTCAGGAGGTGTTAGGCATACCACGGAGGATTGTATCAATTTGAAGCATGTGATTCAGGACCTATTTGATCAAAGGATCATCACTCTCCGAATAATCTCCCCTAATATACATCCTTTGACAAAAGGAATGACCATCCATATAAACGAAACTGATAACGAATGGTATACAAGAAATATTCTTAATAGAGAGGATGATCAAGAGTTGCCAAGACCTTTGACTCATGTATCCCAGTCTTTCCCTGTTCATATAAGTGAAGATCCAGGGGAGGGAATCAAAGATCAAGATGTGGTCTCAAAAAAATTCACCGAGGTTCTAGAAATTCAAAAGGCCAAGCCAGAATAGCAGTTGCAAAATTGGACCTCCACTCCACTTATGACTCCCCAGTAATCTGGTAAAACCAATTTAAAAATCTACCGATGTCATGTCATGTTAAGAGCTGAATGAACAAATTGAGGTAGAAGATGATGAAGATTTTGAAAATAAGAAGAAGTTGAATCTAGAAGAGGTTAGGGTGGTTAATATGGGAGATGATGGTCAAACTAAAGAAATCAGAATCAGTGCTCACTCAACAAAAGCACAAAATTCGTACATCAACATATCTGATTGGTCTTATGATATGCCAGAAACAAACACCAATATCATTTCACATAAGCTGACGGTTCAGCCTGAATTTGATCTGGGAAGTGAGACAATTGATCTTATCCCCATCAAGATAAATGCAAAATAAGATTCACACCAAATTGACAAAGATGTCATGACATCCACAAGGTTCTACTCAAAACATCCTTGATTTTGTCCAAGTTGGATGGCCAAGCGTGGCCCAAGCCTATCAACTCTGATGCCATGAAAAGATACTACACCTGAAGACGGTATCTCTTCCTTTTATTTTTTTCCCTATAATCGCATTTTCTGATTGTAATCATTTTGCATTTGCTAATAGCTTAAAATTTCCTTATGCTCTTCCTACGAACTACATTTGAGTTGAATTCTCAAGAATGAGATACATAGGCGTCCTGTGTCAGCTTTGGTCACCCCTTTATTTATTTTTAAAATTCTCCCACTATAAGTGTGGGAACTACGTTTGACCTGAATTTTCAAGAATGAGATACTTAGGTCGCTTGTGTCAGCTTCAGTCACCCCTTTATTTATTTCTAAAATTCTCCCACTATAAGTGTGAGAATTAAGTTTGACCTGATTTCTACTTTAACAGGATACGGAGGTGCCACAATGGCTCGGTCATGTTACCCAAGGAAACAGAAACTGGGGCAGAATTTTTGAGAAAAGAATCTCGAAAATTCAGGAGGCAAAGATCGTCTTCGATAAGTCAGAACTCAAATTGCACCAAAGAGCGACTGAAATGAATTTTGAGAAAAAGATCTCATAATTCCCACAGAATGTCAAATTTCTTATCAACGGGATGAAACTCATCAGGAAACCTTTAACTGGGGCAAAAGTTTTTAGGAAGACCTCAAAATTTCTATCGAGCTTTATTCGAGAGTTCAAAAAATCTTGTTGAAGCTTGAATCTTTCTTATTAGGAGTAGTCATCTCCTCCTAAAACAAGATAGCTTACACTAGTCAAAGTCTTATGCTTTATGTGCGTAAGTTTGTATATGTTTTGTGGCTGCCAAGAGTTGTCTCAGTAGGATAGATTTAGTTTGAGCTTTGTAAATTAAAGTGTGATGTTTTCATGGTGATGTTTTATGTGTGAATGTCAACTCCATCCGATCAATACCTTGTTAAAACAATTACCAATAAGAATAGGTGTTGGATTTCAAAGTTGCTCACCTACTTTAGTTACACAAATATAGTTTAAGTTTTCAATCACCCAATGTTTGTTCTTTTCTAGGAGATCTTCCTCTTTTCTTCTTCAACCTAAATTTGTGCATATAATATTAGCATAATATAGTTTAATTGTGTACTTAAAGGCAAGTATTTCTTCTGTTGACAATTAATCCTCATCTCTTTCTTTATGTGCGTGAACTACCCAAGTCTACGAGGACTCACTCTCTCCTTGCATAATCTTGTTGGGTCGGAGCCTAATGAGCATATCCGAGTCAGTCCGTTCAAGTCCAAAATGGACTGATTTACAATCTTCAGTAGCAGATGTATACGATTCAGAAGCTAACATACAAGACTAAAAGCTGATATACACTGTTATACAGCCTGTATATGGGCCGATATAAAAATAGGAAATAGGCCAAAGCCCACAAATTAAAGATTAAGCAGCAGTAGCGCCCAAAATGTGCTGAGAAAAATTAAAGAAATGGGACTGAAAAGTCCAAGTGCAGAAGAATGGACCTCTAAGCCCACAAATTAGAATAAGATAGGATTTATGGGCCAAAGGTCCAAATTAATTAAGCCCAAGGCTTAATTCCTTCTTTACTCTTTAAAACTCTTTATATTTTATAGTTTGGAATTTATCTTGTATTAATTTGGACTAACATTTAACTTAGTTGAATTATTCCCAAAAGAAGAACTTTTCTCGTTTTAACTTTGTTCTTTTTTTTCACTTGTCTAATCTCTGTTTCCTATTTTAAAAAAATGTAAACGTTGGTTTACTTTTTCTCTAAAGGAAGTTACTATTTCTTTTTCATAAATCGATATCAAGAAATCTCAAACTTTGTATTTATATTTTAGGTAAATTTTCTTGTAATTAATAATTCTATATTTTCCAAAACAAGCAATTTTTCAAAAGTTAGTCAAATAAGTTGGTTTTGAAGACCGGATAACCATGAGTTAGTGCATATCCCGAGTGCCTTTAAAACCTTCTCGAGATATTATGAGAACTGCTTACCCAATATCTCAATATTTTTGAAGTCTTTATCTGTTTTAAAATTTGGAAATTGTTTAAAGGTTTTCTTAATTTTCCTTAATTAATTAAGTGGTGACTCTTGCTTTTCTTAAAATATTATTTAAAATTATTAGCTTAGTTTTGAAATGATTGTAAAAGTCAAAAACCATTTTTCTTGTTCAAAAAAACCCGAAAACAGCCATAAGTAACTTCTTTTACAATCAGGAAAACATTTAACACTCTTATTTTGGGAAAATCCTTTACAACATTTGAATACCACCCTCCCTAGGAATCTGATCTAAACAGGTACAAGATCTCTAAAGGAAAGGTACAAAAAATATAAAGGAGACACAACTTTCATCATGGAGGTGAAGGACAGAAGCTGCTGGAGATTACCACCGTCCGGTAGCTAAGAAACACCACTGACCCTGCAACCAGACTATACCCAAAAGGTATAGCAAGAGTAGTATCAGTACAACATACTGGTAGGCATCATTGGTCGATCCGAATCCACTCCATACCATCATATAAGATATCAAGAGAATGTATGCAATCATCTATAATACTCTAGTCCTTCAACTCCCACCTTACCAAAACCCAACATCAACCCGACCACGAGCTTATATATTATGACATGTACACCTATGGACTTACTCATCCTATCCCCAGCCTTCTCATCCCATTCCGTTGCTAACTCCACCACTCGGAGACTCTACACACTGACATCTAAGACTTCCCAAGTCACACTTAATACGTAAACCCACTATTATGTGCAGACCCAGACTACTACTCCATGACTCAAGGCAACCTCCACAACTCAACAAAACGAAGTAAACCCAGTTAATAGACAACTAGACCACATACATACATAACTACTACTTACAATGCCCAAACAGCCCCAGAGACCTCTGGGATGAAACCCAACCGACAACGACAGTTAGCAATACAACTAGACTCTAGTCCCTCCCCTAGCTTACCAACCACATATAGCAAGTTTAATAGGCATTGCGCAATTCACCATTGTTGGGTCCTATAAAGTTTTGATAATAAATAAAGTAACATGAAACAGGTAAGCTAAGCTGGTCCATCAATGCACAGGATTGATGAATCTAAAACTGTGATGTAAGCTCGTGAAATAGGACAATCCAAGTTAGCATACTAGAGTGAGTTATTGGATAAATCTAAGTCAATATTCAGAATAAATTCAAGTGCCAAATTGAAGAGTTGAAGTTTGACTACAACACTTAAGAAGGCACGAGTTTGAATGCAAGGAGGAGTCTCACTTGAAGTAGAACTCTATACAAGTAGAGTTTGGATGAAAGAATGAGTTCAAATGAAAGAAGAACTCCTTGAGGAGTTGTGCTTAAATAGCAGAGCTGCTATCCAAAGCACGCATGCACTCATAGAGCAAACAAAGGCAATTGTGAAATTGACTTTAGCAAGTGCAACGGAGGATACTGAAGGAACACATTGAAGAACCTGGTCCTAAGTACTGAGTCTAGCTAAGGTGTCTTAGTAGTGATGTATTAGGAGTTGTTCTTTGAGTTCTAATCATAGTCAGTGTGTTATAAACTGAAGTAGGATTGTTGTCTTCAAGTTAGATTAACTCAAAGATTTTGGAAATACAAACCTTAGATGGTTGGTGTTATTAGGAATTAGAGTTTATAATTCCTAGGTTACATTGAGTTGTAATCATTTCGTTGAGGCTCATTGTGTTAGTGAATTTGGGGTTAAATCTTGTAGAGGTACAGGTCGTGGTTTTTACACCTTTGTAAGCTGAGTGGTTTTTCACGTAAAAATCACTGTGTTATTTAGTTACTGTTTTCTTACTGTTAAAACATGTTAGGTAACTTGTTTCATTAATAGGAAACTAATAAAGTTAACTAACTAAAGCAGTAGGTCGTGCATACTATCAATTGGTATCAGATCCAGGTATCTTATTTAAAGGCTAACACCTTAAGATCAGATTCAGAAAATAAATTATGCACCACCAATTGGACATTGTGAAGGACAATCCACCACTAGGCCTTTTCTCTTCAATGGATCTCATTTCATTTGGTGGAAAGCTAGAATGGAGGACTTCATTCAAGCTGAAGACTATGAATTATGGGACAGGATCACTGAAGGTCCAACTATTCCTGTGAAAACTGTTGAAGGAGCCTATGTGAAGAAAGTAAGAAGTGAATTCACTCCTGGTGACCTCTTGCTCTCAAGAAAAATGCTAAGGCAAAAACATCCAAGTGTATGGACTAGGTCCTGATGAGTACAACCGAGTGTCTAGTTATACTACTGCCAAACAGATCTGGGATGCCTTAGTAAATGCACATGAAGGAACAAGCCAAGTGAGGAAGTTCAGAGTAGCCATGTTGTTTATTGAGTATGAAACCTTCAAGATGAAGGAAAGTGAGTCACTGTAAGACATGATCACTAGACTCACTACCTTGGTTAATGAACTATCATCCTTGGGAAAGATCTTGACCACAGAGGAACAAGTTGACAAAGTTCTCAGAATTCTACCAAAATCAAAATGGGATGTGAAAGTCACAGCCATCAGAAAAGCAAAGGACCTCACTGATATGTCCCTAGATGAACTGGTTGGAAACTTGAAAACATATGAAATGAACATGGAAAATTCCAAGAATGGGGAAGGTTCCAAAAAAAGGTCTCTAGCACTCAAAGCATCTGACAGTGATGATTCTGATCTTGATGAAGATCAAGTTGCATTTATGGCGAAAAACTTCAAAAAATTCTTCAAGAAAGGAAATAGGTATGACAAGAAAGGAACAGGTTGCAAGAAGTGGTCACTGACAAAAACTAAGAAGGTTCCTATAAGTGTGGAAAAACTGACCATATGGTTAAAAACTGTCCACAATAGGAAATTGAGTGGAGAAAGGAAAGGGCTAAGAAGGAAGCAAAGATAAATGAAGAGATAAACTCTAAGAAGAAAGAAAAAGAAGACTATGACATGGTAGCTGCCTGGGGATCAGGAACTGAGGAGTCTGATAATGAAGAAGTAGATGAAACTGGATTCATGGCAATTGGAGACTCAGATCTGGAAGAAGAAGAGGTTGTCTGAGGTAATCATTCTTGAACTTAAAGATAAGTTACATCTTTTTTCTAAAAGAAAACTTGTTGCTCTGATGAATGCATTGATTGAAGACTTTGTTGAACAAACTTCTGATAGGAACCAGTTGTTCAGTGCTCTTGCAAGTATGAAGTTTGAATACATTGATCTTGAGACTTGTAAGATTGCAACTGACAAAGAAAATGGTATCCTAAAGGAACTTGATTCAATCAACTTAAGTCTAACATAAAAAATCCTAAAAAATGCAATCTCTGAAAATTGCAACGATAAAATGAGTGACAGTCAAGAGATTGCTGAGTTGGAACTGAAAAAATGCAAAGATAATCTTCTCTATGAAAAGGAAAGGGTGAGAAAATTGAGTCTAGAAAAAACCAAGATAAAATTTGACCTTGAAAAGGCAAATAGATTGACCAACTCATCTAGAATAGTGAAGAAGTTAGGAGAAAGGACTCATAGTGAAAAGGCAGGTCTAGGATTTCATAAAGAAACTACTTCTACTAAAGATTTGTACTTTATATGTGGACATATAGGGCATCCCACTATTGAATAACCAACTGCAGCCTGGTTCACAAATAAAAACATTAGACTGGCAAAAAGAAATAGTTCTGAATCTATGCAAAGGAACAGGTCCACTAACCAGTTGCCTAAATGGGCTAGAAAAAATTTAATACATCCTTTTGCTCACAAGAAAGGATCCAAACTTGTCTGGGTTCCCAAAGCTAACCCTTAAACTATTTTGCAGGTAAAAATAAAAGGGAGAAAGAAACATTGGTACATGGATAGTGCTTGCTCAATACATATGACAGGAGACAAAGAAAAGTTCCTTTCACTCACCTCAATCAAAGGGGAGAATATTTCTTTTGGAAAAGGCAAAAAGGGTAGAGTTACTAGAGTTAGAAAGATTGAAAAATCTACAGCAAAGGCAGTAGAAGAAGTGTACCATGTTGATGGGCTGAAGCACAATCTACTCAGCATCTCTCAGCTATGTGACGAATGTTGAAAGTGATGTTGATGACAGTCTGCAGAAACAGGTTGTACCACCTAGTCCATCTGATGAGCAAATTGTTGGCACAATGACAGAGGGAACAACTGAGGCCACAGTGACAGGGGGAACACCAAGCCATGAAACATCTACTGGAACATCACAAGGGATTGTGCTGAAGAGCTATAAGTACCAATATTCTTATCCCATTGACAATGTTCTCACAGATCTGACATCTGGAATCACCACCAGAGCTAGTCTTAAGAACTTGTGTGCTTTTGAAGCATTCCTGTCAATGATTGAACTAAAAAAGGCTCAAGATGGGGGAAGAAAAAGAGATTAACACACCTATTTCCACTGCCACTAAGCTAGACCTGGATGAAACATGTACATCTTTGGAAGGAAAACTGCATAGAGGTTCCAAGAAAATCCAAAAGAGTCCCATCTCAAAGCAGTCAAAAGAATCTTGAGATATCTCAAGGGCATCACTGATCTGGGTTTATGGTATCCAAAAGGAAGCAACTTTGAGCTTGTGCGCTATGCATATGCTGAATATGCAGGTTATCTAGTTGATAAGAAGAGTATCACAAGTATGGCACACTTTCTTGGATCATGTCTGATCTTCTGGTCCACTAAGAAGCAAAATTTGGTTGCATTGTCCACTGCTGAGGCTGAGTATATAGTTGTTGGTTCATGTTGTGCCCAACTTTGATGGATCAAACAACAAATACTGGAGTTTGGTATAAATGTTGGTTGTGTTCCTATCTTTTGTGATAATACTAGTGCCATAAACATAGTAGAATTCATGTGCAACATAAAAGAACTAAACATATTGACATAAGGCATCATTTTCTCAGAGACAATATTGAAAAAGGCCTTATTTCAATCATGTTCTGTTCGAATGAGGAACAAATTACTTACATTTTTACCAAGGCTTTGAGTAGGGAGCATTTTGAGAAAAATAGGTTAGACTTGGGGATGATTAAGATTGCATAAAACCTCCCTCAATGAATTGGCTAGTATAGGTGGTTCCTTGCTTGAGATTATTTAGCAATATGTCATTCAACTCAGTCTTGCACATTTAGTTGTGTGTCCCGATTCCAGATGTTAACTATTTTAACCTAATCTTGTGTTAAAATTGTGCAGAGACATGGTCCAAGCAAGCAAATTATGCTCATCTGAATTATTCATGTCAAGTATGATCTACCTTGTGATGTGTTAGTAATTATCAAATGAAAAAGTTGAGCTCTCTTATTCCATACATTAATTGTGTCTGCCACATTAATATGCACGTCACACCATAACCATCAAAAATCAAGAGTCCTCGCCTCCTTTTCAAAATGCTGCCACCGCTTTCACATCATCAGTCCTGCTCTCAGTCCAATTAGTCCGCTTAGTTTGAAACAATTCAAACTTCCACTGAAGAAGGAAATGTCAACTTTGCACCAGCTGTAATTTGATGTGGTTCATAAGATTCTTACTTCAAGGAAGGAGAGAAGAACTGAGGAAAATTTCCTTGACCTAACCATTATGGAGCTCCTAGATACGGAAGCAAAAATTAATTTTCCAAGCTTGATCATCAACCACATGCATCGTGTGCTCCTGAAGGATGAGAAAGGTCATGCTCTCTCATGTGGTTTCTAGTTGGCTCAAATATTTGATGATTACTCTGACTATGTTCAGGTCTGGACCTTCCAAACCACAAAGGACATTCTTAGAAGGGTGAACCATGTTGCTCTACCTGCTTCTATGAGTAGAGCTGACACCCCATTGCAAAAACTGAGGAATGTTTTAGCTGAAAAAACTGCAGAACTAGATGCTGCCCAGGTCACTCATGCAATGGAAAAGAAAGCCCTTCAGGCTAGGATCCTCACTCTGGAAATTGACCTTGCTCGTAAAAAGGCTGAGAGTGCTGAAGCCCTTCATCGGTTGACTCATCTGATATCACCTGTTCCATCCTCCTCTGATCCTAACTCCTAGTGTCCTCAAGCCCCATCCTCAACCTTGCCTCATGTATGCTCAACTATTTTGCTTTGCTATTTTACTAGCTTATATCTCATGTAGTGACTGGAGTGACAAGATTAATAATATGGCTTGTTGGTCTTTACTTGACTTGTTCTCTTTCCGTCTCTTGATGCAAATTTTGTGTTAGCTTGTTTCTCTTATGTTGAATTGATGATAGCTCCAGTGGCCATGAATTGTCTGACTTGGTTACATTCTTATTGCACTGAACTAGATTTTCGATGATGCCAAAAGAGGGAAGAAAGGGTTATGTAGTATTTATAACCCATGGCTTAACCTGTTCCATTCAAATGTTTCAAACTCTTGTGCAAATAGGTACTTGCAACAGATGGAACAAAGGCATAGCATTTGTCATCATCAAAAAGGGGGAAACTTTTGGGTCCTATGAAGTTTTGATGATTAACAAAGTAACATGAAACAAGTAATCTAAGTAGGTCCATCAATGCACATGGTTGGTGAATCTAAAACTGTGATGTAAGCTCGTGAAATGGGACAATCCAAGTCAGCATACTAGAGTGAGTTATTGGATAACTCTAAGTCAATATTCACAATAAATTCAAGTGCCAAATTGAAGAGTTGAAGTTTGACTACAACACTTAAGAAGGCACGAGTTTGAATGCAAGGAGGAGTCTCACTTGAAGTAGAACTCTATGCAAGTAGAATTTGGATGAAAGAAGGAGTTCAAATGAAAGAAGAACTCCTTGAGGAGTTGTGCTTAAATAGCAGAGCTGCTATCTAAAGCACGCGTGCACCCATAGAGCAAACAAAGGCAATTGTGAAATTGACTTTAGCAAGTGCAACGGAGGATACTGAAGGAACACATTGAAGAACCTGGTCCTAAGTACTGAGTTTAGCTAAGGTGTCTTAGTAGTGATGTATTAGGAGTTGTTCTTTGAGTTGTAATCATAGATCAGTGTGTTATAAACTGAAGTAGGATTGTTGTCTTCAAATTGTGTCAACTAGAAGATTTGGGAAACACAAACTTGGGTGGTTGGTGTTGTTAGGAATTAGAGTTTATAATTCCTAGGTTATATCGAGTTGTAATTATTTCGTTGAGGCTCATTGTGTTAGTGAATTTGGGGTTTAAATCCTGTACAGGTACAGGTCATGGTTTTTACACCTTTGTGAGACAGGTGGTTTTCCACGTAAAAATCACTGTGTTATTTAGTTACTGTTTTCTTACTATTGAAACACGTTAGGCAACATGTTTCATTAATAGGCAACTAATAAAGTTAACTAACTAAAGCAGTAGGTCATGCAGACTATCAACCATGACAATAACATATATCCCTTTCAAATGACCCGGACCAACTACAAATCCCTAAGACAACACCTAAGTGTTTAACATGCAATCCGGGTCTACACTATGACCAACCCCACAGTTACGTACAACCACCCGGCCGCTCAAGGACCATCATGCAACAATCACATATCAAGAATACAGCCCGGTCCACTCATGGAATCATCGTCAGAATACAATCAATGCAAGTACAATCAACCTCGTACCAGGTGTGGTACCCAAGCCAACCGATATATAATTCCCGTACCAAGCTAGGTACCCGAGCCAACAAATATGTAACCTGTATCAGGCATGGTACCCGAGCCAACCGAATTTCACACACAATCTAACAACTCAATAAATAATGAACAACACCACACTTGTACACCAACAATAAACCAAATCTAGTTCATTTCACATAATTGACACATGATAGCTAGAAATTCCTAATCTTATTTCCTAAGCATGCAAACTCATACAATACTAAGCGATAGTACATGATCACATATTGCAAATTGGGAAAACAGTAACCATCACCTACCCAACAACCAAATCCAGACCCCAACGTTCACTTCTTGTACGGAGACTAAATCCCAGCTCACCCCCAAGACACACATCTAGCAGACACATCAAGTCTGAATCCTCTCTTAAGACAGATACGACATGGGAACAACATCCCCTTACATTATCACCTAAACCCTTCTTGTTTACTCTACTTCTTTTACATTAAATTATTCCCAAACTCCCTTTAACTAGCCATTTGATTACCCATGACATTTTTTGGTTCCCCAGACCTTCCCAACCGTCTAGTTCCTGGGTCCTAGTATTTCACCCCCATATAATGAACACAACCAACCCAGAAATGACAACACATCATCCCAACCCTGCCATTTCCCATTCCAAACAAGTCAAATACAATAATCCTCCAGACTCCATGCGCGAAGTCCTAAACATGAATTCTCCTTTTTGTCTATACAATAATATGGAATGGAAATAGGTCTAATTCTACTCAATGAAGGAAACCTAGCCTACCTAGATGCCAAGCAGCTGGACACGCATATTTTGGCTTTGTGAAGGCATTCCCTGATGGATGACAAGCCCGAAATCCATGGTTTCACATCCTTTTAGCTGAAATGGCTCCTCCCCATGGCTCCCAAGATTTGGAGCAGCCTAGGAGGGTTTTTGGAGTAATCCTTGTGTGTTTTCCAACTGAGAAGGAGAAAACTTTTATAAAAATCGCGTAATCTAGCTTCTGTTTTTTACCATACCGCTATAGCGGCTGGCTGACCACTATCATGGTGGAGCTATAGCAGAATAATTTCTACTACAGTAGAGTGACATCAGCTCGGATGAATTTCAAAATCTAAAATTTTTTGTCACATCACACCACTTAATTCAAAATGTATTTAGTCGGTCCCAAAACCTATGATATCATGATTTCTAAAATAACAATGGGTCAGGTCGTTACATCGTAGGACTTTTTAGAAACATATTTGGGTGAGTAGAACTCCCAATATCAAACTTGAGATGAAAGGGTTGGTTTGGAATGTCGAGGTTTTAAGGTGTGTTGTAATATGGACAAAACTAAAAGGATTCTCGAGGTTATGTGTAATGACCCTTCCGGTTATTTCCACGTATACGTTTTCCTTGAACCGTTAGAGCTTGTTGTAGCGGACCCAAGCCACTTAAGGCTCGTCAGCACCGGTATTTTGGTGTTGGGCCCATTTGTTTGGTCGCATTATAAGTTTTGAAGTCAAGCAAATCAACAAAAGTTATCGTAAGTTCTTTAATAAATTTCCTGAACTTTGGGTAAAATGTCTCAAAGCTTTTCTCTCAATATATAAAGATTTAGAAGTCCCCTGAAATACCAAATCGAAGGTCTATGAGTCTAGTTTCCATCGCACAAAACCTCACATCCAACTGATCTCGGAGTAAAAAGTTGTGACTATTTACCGCGGACTGTCTGGCAAAAAACGGGTTGCAAATCGGGTCGCGAACCGGGTCGGGTTA